>MU008238.1:0-53348 GCA_010909165.1 Anthoceros angustus | reverse complement strand
ATTTCTGTATGTTCTTGTTGACTCGTGATTTGAGAATAAGAAGCGGTGGCAAAGGTCTTTGTCTGCTGAGTCCTCCTAGAAGAAGAGGCTACTTGGAGGCCTAGTCTTGTGTCTAGTGCTAATTTATTACTCTCGTTTTGCTTCTAATGCGTGGTTTCCCCACCCGTTGAGGTGTTACTTATGTCGCGATTTTGGTTGGCCTTTCACCCCAGTGATTAGGGGTTTCAAACTTAGGATGTCGACAACAGCGTATCCGCCCTATTTTGAGGTTGCCTACCCGCATATGAACCTCGCAATACGGAGCGAATCGGTCATTCAATCTTAACTCCCAAATCAAATCGGGGCCGGGTTGTGCGTATTTGTTTGTACCATTGTTTCCTTGCCCTTGCTTCCCATTTCATGTCCTGTTCCGTTGCTCTTGCCCACACGTCCCTCCTTCCTCCCCCGCCTCCTTTGCCTCACTTGGACCGCTCACGGTGGTGCCCCCTATCCGTCCGGTAGGCGCATTGCTGCGCATCTTGTTGGCTTGTGGCTGTTGGTCTATAAGAGAGAGATCGAGCGAGGCTATAGTGGGTGTAGGGTTTAGGGTGAGTGGTGTCACAGTACAGGATCTTGTAGCATACACATCCGTGAGCGGCGGCACAAGCCATCTCTTCCTGCATCTGCTGGTGCTCGGCGGCACAATCTGCTTCCGCACGAAATGGCGAATTAAGCGTGCAGGCCCTCAGGCGTGTGTATAGCCGTTGTCACTTCTATGGGGAACATGGACAAGCTGCACTGGAGAGGGCAAGTGTATGCGTTATCAATTCTGGGCCTACGGGGTCAGAAGCCTTGAAAAACTTAGTTCTGGGAGGGATTGGAAGCTTCACGATCATCGACGCGGCTCTAGTCGAAGAATCGGACCTTGGCAACAATTATCTCGGTTTGTTGTCTCGGTGCATCAAGCACATCTACGCCTGTCCCGTCAGAATCTCCCATGCTAAGCTCTTAGTTTGACTTCTTGGAACGTCATGGCAGTTGACTGGGACAGCCTTGGTCAGTCCAGGGCGAAGTGTGTGAGCCGTCTTCTTCGAGAGCTCAATGAATCAGTCGAAGCAAAGTATGTGGAGAAGACTGCTGAATCTCTGTTGGATTCCGACCCAAGCTTTTTCGCTAAGTTCACCATTGTCATTGCTACGCAGGTACGACTCTCCATCGTTATCACTGGTGGCCAAATTTAGCATGTACTTGTGCCTTAGAAGTGCACCAGCAGGGAATTGAATCACTTTTGAAACCCGTCATGTTTTCAGATGCAGGAAAGTGCTCTGGTGGTGTTGGATGATATATGCAGGCTGCATAATGTGATGCTCATTGTTGCACGATCCTATGGGCTGGCCGGGCTTATTCGAATCAGTACAAGGGTATTCATTCGGCCCCTTGTGTACAATGTTCCCTGGCAAACTCTGCACCTGGCATCCGGATTGAGAATTTCCCCCCTGCTGCTGTTGTCTCCTTGATTTTTTTGCAGGAGCATGATGTAGTGGAATCCAAACCAGATAATATAGTTGATGATCTACGGCTTCACAACCCGTGGCCAGAATTGAAACGGTGAGTATTATGGTTTCCGTATGACATTCCTGTTTGTCCCTGAGCCCTCTATGGGATATGCAATGTATGCTGGTATTAGGGTGGTTTACGTCAAGAAAAACTGTCTTGATTCTGAGGGCTTGCACCGAGTTACTGGATTTCTGAAATGCTAGGCCTTTTTGCATAGGAACCTGTATTTGTTGTTGGAGACTTGTTATAGTTCCACTCTCTCCGAGTTCTAGGACCCTCATCCTATGAATGTTCAGTTTCAGATGCCCTATCACATAGTCTGCTGTCAAGTCCAATGCTTTCAAGAATTGTTAACTTAGGCTCTATCGTTCTGCAGGTACGTTGATCAGTTCGATATGGATACAAAGGACCCTCTGATGCATAGGCATATTCCATTTGCAGTCCTCCTTGTCAAGGCAGCTGAAGAATGGAAAGCTACTCATGGTGGCCTGCTTCCATCGACTGACAAAGAGAGAAAAGAGTTTAAGGTGTCTTTCCTTCCTTTTTCTGGGGCTAAGATGTTCAGGCCAAACTGCTCTTTGAGGTGTTGGCTTGCCAAGAACTATGACTTAGAGAGAGTAGGCCGCAGGTTGGGGCATCTTTCCGGGCTTCTCTCAAGCGTATGTCATAGTTTCCCTGTCATGAGTCTGATGTAGTATCTGCAGAGTGCCTTGTCTGCAAGGAAGCTGTCCGATGATGAAGAAAACTATAGGGAGGCTTTACAATCTGCTTTCAAAGTCTGGTCCCCTCCTAAAATCAGTAAGTTATGGTCACTGACTGCTTTTGGGTCACATAGCGCTTTATTCCAGGCTGCTAATAGGCGGGGTAATTCAGGTTCTGAGCTTCAAGTGTTGCTAGACGATAAAGCAGGGGAAGTGAATTCAAGTTCCTCTGACTTCTGGGTGATAGTCCGAGCCTTAAAGGTATTTTCTCGTGGTAGGTGGAAAGCTTCGACCAAATGCAGCATTTACGGCAGCGAGTACCTCTGGGACGTTCCTTATTTTGTTGTTATTCTGACTTAGTCATCAACAGTTGTTTGTCGAAAATGAGGGACAAGGAGATCTGCCCCTGGATGGGGGAATACCTGACATGCATTCATATACAGGGTAAGAGAGCTGCGGAATAGGTTGTCATTCATTCAGGAAAACTTCATTTATGTTTGTATGGACTCAATATATTTCTGCCATTTCAGGTACTATGTGGAGCTGCAAAATATATATCAATCTCGTGCTGAGGCTAATGTGTCTGCTGTTGAAAGTTATGTCCGAAACATTTTAAGAAGCATAGGACGGGATCCATCTTCAATTCCAAGAAGCAGTATCAAGCAGGCTTGCAAGAACTCACGAAATTTGAGGGTATTCTCCATGTTGTTTTGGTAGCACCACTTCATCAATCTAACTTGCAGCTGGTACATGTCCTGCTTCCGCAGTAAAACACCCTTGATGACGGCTGGTGCAGGTGCTCAGATACCCCAGGCTTGCAGAGGAGTTCAGCTCTGGGGCTTGTGCCGGGTTACAGAGGCTCATGAATGAAGATAGCAGGTAGGGACTTTGTTGACTTTAGCTTTGAATGTGGTTTGCCAATTAGTCCATTCTGACAGCAGGATTAAAAAGTGCCAAATTTAAGTGATGGGAACATCTGTGGTCCAGCAATGCTACCCTCTACATTCTACTTCGAGCTGTTGATCACTTTGCGAGGACCTACAATCGATTTCCAGGGGCTGTTGATCAGTAAGCCGTCATTGACCGCATACTTGAGGAAATGAGAACCGCTGGCATGTGTTCTAACTGGGGGTGTTTTTTCATGTGAAGAGAACTCAACAATGATATTGAGAGACTACGGCCTGTTGGCCTTAGACTTTTGAGTGAGATGGGACTTGTTGGAGCTTCGGTATCTGAAGACTATGTGTCGGAGTTCTGTCGCTTTGGAGCAGGAGAACTTCACTGTGTGGCATCCGTAATTGGTGGCATTGCATCACAAGAGGTTATCAAAGTAAGCTTCTGGTTGAGCGCTTACAGTAGCGTTGATAGCACATCGGCCTCTCATTACCGGTGCCTTGATTTTGTCCTGGTTGCAGCTTTTGACAGGGCAGTTCACGCCGTTACTGGGTACGCTTATTTACAATGCCATCACTTCTACATCCTCAGTCTTGAAAATTTAAGCATGGCCGTGACAGTCTTGAGCATCGGGTTTTCAAGGGGGTGGTGGTGGCGTCCAGGTCGGTTGCTTGGTCGATTCCTGCTCACCTGAATGCTGCAGACTTTACTTGCTTTGACGGTCCTAAGCGGTAACACAAACATGCAGGTCTTGCACTGAAAAGGGACGTAACATCAAACCACGAGATATGTCGATGTGATTAATTTGACGGAAATTTAGTCCTTACAGAGTAGGTTATTCGTAGCTGGTTCTCCACTCCGATGCATGGGAAACGGTCGTTGCGGGCCTGGCCCGGCTAATGCGCAGGTCTGTATGAACGGGCATGGTGGGATTCGGCGCGCCCTCAAGTCCGCCGTAGTGGAGTGGGGGCAGTGAGTGGGAGCATGTGACTCTGGCTGCTGGTTTGATTGCTCGCAGCATTGATGCGCGTCACATGAGCATGCTTCCGTCCCTGTCACCAGCCCGTGCTCCGCATCAGGCATTCGCAAACCTCTTTTCCCAGCTCTAGTGTCTGACAGCAACAGCAATCAGAGGCTGGTGCCGCCGTGAGTTCCTTACGCGCTAGCCCTCTGCCCGTCTCCTGGTTGCTTCTCGCAGCAGCCATGGCGATGAGGGATGAAACATACGCGGACTCACCAGTGCGTCTCTCCGCCCTGTTGTAATCTTGATTTGATACTTGGTGTCTTCCTGGTGTGACTTGCTTTACACAGAAATTAAGCAGGGCATGGCGGCTTCCTTGGTTTCAGAGGGCCTCCACCGGTTGCTGCGGGTGCATGGGAGGCCATTGGCCAAGAAAGGCTGCTTCAAGTGGTCAACCCGGCCAGCCGGCATCGTCAGGAGCCACACAGCAATGGAACACTGTCTCACCATCCTTCTTAGTTCCACCGTCGTCCCCAGTCTCGCTGGAGTACTCGGCTGTTCAATCCTCTGTACCAACGCCATCAAACCGCTCAACCTCGCCGCTGGATGACGAAGATTTGGACTTAGGTTTTTTCACCAAGGAGCACAGAGCCAGTTTTGTGGATGATGAAGTCGCCGTCGCCGCCCCCGCCCCCGCCCCGAGTAGACCTCAGTTGACTATCGTGAGCCCGCCTTCACCTTCAACATCCGATGGCGCGCCTGCCGGAACAGTGGACTTACTGTCGTCTGAAGAAGAATCACCAGACCCCGCCAGAAGTCCTGGCTTTGCTCCCTTCCCGCCCCAAGACTTGTTTGGCCGTTTGGAAGGTAATGGCGGAACAGATGCCCGTCTTGAAACCGGTAAACGAGTTCTGACCTCCCTGCGCGGCCTAATCATCCGGACCGTGTCCATTTGGCTACAGGATCTGGCAATCACAAACAGGAAATTCCAGGGCCATCACAGCCTGATGACAGCATCGATGTCAGAGCTTCCGCGTCTGAAAGCAGCGATGACAGGGCTTCTGCAATCCCCAGACTAGCTTCTCCAGCGGCCGAAGCCGAAAGCTTGAGGCAGATCGAGAATGCCAAGGACGAACATCGTTCAGCTGTTCCAACATTGGCCACACCCGAGCAGTTCCACATGCAGAAGGCGAGGCAGAAAGAGTTGGACGAGGAGGTGGCCAAAGCGGAAAGGTCGAGGCAGATTGAGTACACCAAGGACGAACTCCATGCAGTTGTCCCAATGTTAGCCACACCCGAGCAGTTCCACACACAGAAGGTGAGGCAGAAAGAGTTGGAAGAAAGCGAAAAAGCGAAGCAGATCGAAGACGCGAAAGCCAAGGCAGAAACCCGGCTTCAGGTCCCTGCTTTGGCTTCACCCGAGGAGGTCCGACGAAAGCAGGCCAAGAAGAAGGAGTTGGAGGAGGCGGAGGCATTAATGGAGCGCACGGAAGCTAGGCAGAAGGAGTCTCAGGTGGTTATTCCTAAGTTGGAACCTCCGAGAAGTAGCCTCGATGACAGAGACAGATCCGACTCTCGGCAACAAGTTGCAAGTGTTCCAATGTTGGCCATTCCCGTGCCTCGCCTCGCAAGGCCCGAGGAGAGAAATGAGAATTGGATCTGGAAGGGAGAGCATGGTGAAGCTGGGCAAAGCCCCAGGTATGTTGAGCTTGTGTCTCGGGTTGAGCAGCTTTCCTTGGATCTGGAGACCACCAAATCCAGAGAGCAAAAATCTAGACTGCTTCTGGAGTGGTCTGAATTGAGAGTAAGTATCTTTTCCGTGAAGCGTTTCTTATTGCAGGCCTCTTATAGAAACCAGTTTGAACCTTTCAAGGCCATCGGTTCCCACCCAGTTGTAGAGCCACAAGCCCACCAGACCCTGGGGTGACAATACTAGTTTGGAATCTGGCATTGGTGACCTGTGAACAGCAAGATTTGCTCCATGTAGACTAACTCAGATGTGATCAACTTGCAGGCCAACAGTCTAGAAGGACACGTTTCAGGACTTTCCGAGGAGCTGACTCAACAGCAAGCTCTTTACTTGGACCTGCAAGCTCGACATCTCACTCACATGGGGATCACTCTGCCGGGTCCCGAGGTTTCTTCAACCAGTTTCTCTTCTGAAGAAACCAGCGCTTCGGAAACCTCTGGTCCTTCTGCTGTCCAGCTTCACGAGAAACTACTGCGGGGTCAGACATTCTCCGACAAGTGAGGCGTATACTTGGACGTGGGCCAGCCTACGAATTGAAATGTATATTACAAAATACCTACGTGCTTTCAGTTACAAGGGCCTTCGTGAATTAGGATGTATCCACGGCAAACCATGAATGAGAAGCTTCAAACCTCGGAGGCCGAGTGGTTAGCAGGCAGGGGGGCTGCTGCTAAGTTGCCGTTGGTCTCGCCAGGGTGAGAGCCTCCTTTGGCGCCGCGGTTGTGATTGAATGCAAGCAGAGCCCAGTCTACCAGGTGGAGAGCGATATAGGTCCCGATGCCTCCTATCAAGCCGTAAGCGATGGAGTATGTGAGTGGCATGAGGATGATGGTGATGAAGGCGGGAATGCCTTCCTTGAGGTTGTCCCAGTCGATCTCCACCACAGACTTCATCATGAGCACTCCCACCAACAGCAGGGCTGGACCCACAGCCCAGGGAGGGATGGAAGCCAGCAATGGCGTGAGGAAGAGCGCCAGGAAGAAATAGAAGGAGACAGCGAGAGCGGTGAGGCCGGTGCGGCCTCCCTCCCGGATGCCCGTGGCAGACTCGATGAATGTGGTGACGGGAGAGGTGCCGAGCGACGCGCCAATGACGATAGCTGTGGCGTCGCTCATGAAGGCAAAGTACTGGCCCTCGAAGTTGCCCTCCTCGTCTACGAAGTTTGCAAATTTTGCCATGGAGTAGAGGGAGCCGGTTGTATCCAGAAGATCAATATAGAGGAAGGTGACCAAGGCCACCCAAAACTCGCTCCTCCCTATGTCACGGAAGCTGAAGGCACCGGCAGTGTGCTCGATCTTGTGCACCTGCACCACCTTCTTGAAGTAAGCATAGGCAGCATCTCCGGCCTCAGTCTCGGGAAAGTAGGTGACCTTGGTGTGGCGGAACCAGGAAATTACGGTAACAAACAAGATGCCGTAAATCATAGCGCCCTTGATGTTGTAGATGAGCGAGTAGGCGATGAGCAGAAAGCCCACCACCGCCAGCCAGAAGGTGGGGTCTTCCATGGTGTTCCTCTCGCACATGATGGCTGAGGTGACCACTCCCCCAGGCATGAGCGCCACCGTTCCGTTGACAGTGATGACGGGCGCCAGCTGCAGCCTGTCCTCGCGGGGACACGCACCCAGGGTGACGAGAGTGGAGCCGCTGCTGGCAACCAGCCCCACGCCCTCGCTGGACTGTAGCCCGATGAAGGCCAGGAACAGGCCGATCCCTGCGGACGTGGACATCCGCACGGGCTTAGGGATAAGCTTGGCCAGCTTGGTTCGGAAACCCAGCCCGGCGATGATGAGGAAGAGGAAGCCTTCGAGGAAGACGGCGGCAAGGGCGCTCTTGTAGGACAGGCTCCCGGAGCCGTGGAATCCCACCACGGTGTAGGCGAAATACGCGTTGGTGCCCATCCCGGGAGCCAGCGCCAGCGGCAAGTTGGCGAACACTCCCATGATGAGGCACCCGATAAGACTGGCGGCCGCCGTGGCCACGATGAGGTCCTTCTTCACGGCCGTCAGGCAGTCGGCATAGCCCACATCCACGGGCGGGAACTTGCACTCGGGCCCCGGGCGCTGTCCCGGGGGGAGCTGCGACCCGTCGGCGAAGAAGCCGATGCAGTCAGCCACACTGCAGGTGCCGCCGGAATCCGTCAGGATGCTGGCGTTCACAGCCAGGATATAGGCCATGGTGAGGAAAGTGGCAGTGCCGGCTCGCAGCTCGCGGGTCAGGTAGGTGCCCCGTTGCTCCAGCTTGAAGTGCTTGCCCACGATGCTCCGGTTCACGGCTGCGTTCACGGATTTGAGCAGGGAGTCCCATCTCCCTCCGGCCACCCCTAGCTTCTTCCTCATCGTAGTGTCACACAGCAGCTTGCACGTCGCAGAGTCGAGGGGTGTGCTCTTCTACGCCTGCGCTGCTCCTACCATGCATCCCTCTCCCGACGCACAACCATACCTTGTGCCCAACCGAACTTTTCTTCTAACACGCCAACCGTTCAGGGCAATGTTTCAAGTGGGGTAGCCCGCAATTCTCTATGGGTGATTCTCTTTTGGCTTGTTCGTGTGACTTGCTTGTATGGTGGCGGCCGATTGACTGAACCAGACCAATCACGGTTCAGCTACCCCTGACGGACAGCTGGGCTTCCCAAAAGACAGGAGTTCGCTGTTCCCTCCTCTCTCTTACGTCAGTCTCTCTCTGCTTGTGCGGATGTTTCCTTGTCTTAGTTGAATTTTACAAGAATCTAGGTATGTACTCAACTCGGTCTAACACTTTAAAAAGCTTTCATATATAATGTATTGCCAATGTCACGCTTGCAACAAAAAAAACCCACATTGTCGGCCTAGCACCTTGTGGGAGGAAAATCCCGGGGCTTCCAAGATTCACCCTCTAGTGGGGACACTTATCCTAGTACCTTGTGGGAGGAAAATTCCGGGGCTTCCGAGATTCACCCTCTAGTGGGGACACTTATCCCACTGTTGTTTCGTACGTTGGGTTTCGTCCCATGAGACTTGTATGAACGGCCGGATCTTGGGAAATCAATCAATGCCTGCATCTACACACTACCTCAGCCTCCTCAACAAGCAAGGCGCCCACTACTCTCCTCACACTGCACACCGTGACCGCCCGAAAATTCACCAATCCTCGACCTACAACGACACAACACAATTGCAGTGTGCCTCATGCCAGGTCTATCACGGGCGCCCAAGGACCCCCTGACCCACACCGCGATTTTGTCCCTACTCCTAAGACCAATCTTCTCCACATAGGGAGCGCCCATCAGATTTGGGATCTGGCCTAGGCTCGCCTTTGGCCTTCCAATTTTTCTACACTCTAATCCTCTTCTCAACCTTCTCAATCAACAACGCTATCTTCTTCAAGATTCATCTAATCTTCCTCCTTCTACGATCTCCTACTCTAACACCGTTTGCTGGCTCATTAATTCCAACTCGCCCTTACGACACAAGTGTCGGGTCCGTCCGAATTAACGAAGTTCTTCCTTGGGTCACGGTGGTTTGTACCTGCATGAGAACCTCTAGGGAGTCTTTCCTCAGCCACCAAGGCAGAGTTCCTTGAGCATCGCCACACACTCAAAGCAAAATCGCGGCTTCCTCTCCTTCGGCCGCCCCCTCTGACTCCTCGGAGTCCATATCACTTGTGGCTTCATCAAAGTCTGAAGCCTCCGGCCTTACTTGCAATAGTTCCTCGCGATAATCATCATGAGGACCTAAAGTCCTCCTCTTTGCCAGGCGCAACACCTCATTGTTGGCCTTCAGCACTCGGTTGTGGAGATGCACTCCCAAACTCTGGTACAGCATCTCGAGATCGTCGAGCTCTGTGGGCCATTCTCCGCTCTCACACCTATCCCTGTAGGCGTCCCTTGCCATCATTACTTCTCCTACCCTCACATGAAGGGCGACATTCTCCTCCCTGGCTTCCCTAAGTTGGCTAGCCAACTTGGATTAAAGGGCATAATCTGCCCGAAATCGCCTCTTCCTCACCACCAGCAATCTATGCACCATCTTCTTGTGGCGCTCTTCCTCCCGGGCTCTCCTCTGCTCTAGGTCCGCCATTTGCTTGGCAAGCTTCTCCTTCTCCTCTTGCCAAGCATTCTTCTCGCGCCCCAGCCCTTGCACCTGGAGGTCTTGGGTGATTAACTCCGTGCGTCTCACTTCCAAGCTCAACCGAGTCTTTCGCAATTCTTCCTCCGCATCCTGGATTTTGATGGCCTGGGTGGCCAACACCTGCTCGTGTGCCTCCACTTGTTGGACCGCTCGCTTCTCCCTCCCTAGAGCTTCAGACTTTATCCGTCGCTCCTGCTCTAGTTGGGCAAAATGGTCCTCCGCCTTCTGCCTCCATGTGTCTCGCTGGCCGGTGGCTCGGACATCTCTCTCTTCCGCTTGGGACAGTTTTCCCTCCAGGGCTTTCTCTGTCCGCTTGTGGTCCACAATATCTTGCTGGAGCTTCTCCACAGCCTTCTCTAACTTGGCTGCCTTCTCATCGGACTCCATGGTCTCCAGCTGCCACTTGGTCCCCGCTCGTCTCTCTTCCATCTCCTGAGCCTTATTCGCTCGGACCTCCTCTTGACATGCCAGGAGGGAGGCTCCTATTTCTCTTGCCGCCTTCAAGTCCACCTGGCTAAGTGCCTCACAGACACTTAGCAATTCTCCTAGGGGTCCCAATTCAGACCCTTGTCTCTTTGAAATCTCCAGCTCGCGTCCCTCATCCGGGTGGGCGGGAGCCCTCGCATCACTCCATCCCCTCTTCCTCCTAGCGCAGGTGATTGCTGCCTAGGCGCGGCCCTCGGTGCCCTGCGCTGATCCTCCTTCCTACTCCCTACTTGGTACGCCTACCTCTTGGCGTGGTTGCTCTACCGCGGTAGGTTGCTTCCCTACCGCCGTAGGCTACCTACCTACCGCGATAGGTTGGCTACCTACCGTGGTAGGTTGACGGGGTGCCTCTCCCTCTGGCACCCATGAGATGGTGGGAACCCCTCCCACCCTAGGGGGTGTGTCTCCTACCGCGGTAGGCTGTCCTCCTATCGTGGTAGGCTGCACTCCTAGCATGGTAGGAGCGCCCTGGTAAACCACCACTTGGCCCTCACTGGCCTGCATCTCTCGTCCCCCTCCTTGCTCCTCATGTGGGGGAAAATACTCCGCCTCCGGCAATCCTTCGGGTATTGCCGCTACCTCCTCAATTCTTGGTCTTGGTGGTGGGGCACTTGAAGAAGTTTGCCCTCCCATGGTTTTCCTCAAGGCAAAGGGCAAAGGCCTCTCCAAGCTCGGGTTGAGGTGTATAATCTCGAAAGGATGCCAAGCATCCTCAAGCTCCTTGCTGGTTAAAAGCCCCTCCATCTCCCATAAATGCACCAAGTAGGTGCTAAGGTAGCAAAGCCTTGCACCTCCTTCATCCACCGTGTTGGGCTTGAGAAGCTTCTCCCTGTGATGGATATAAGCCTCATACATGATGGTCCCCCAATCTGGCTTAGCTCCTTTGATGATCTTCCACAGAAATTGTAAGAAGCTGGTGCTGAAGTAGGAGGTGCGTTGGTAATTCACCAACCCCAAGACAATTTTGGCGAAGAGCCTCCACTTGAGCTCCTTGATGTTGTCCGTCTTCCAGCCATTCTTGGTCTTGGCCTTCATCCCTCCGTCGATGAGATCCAAAACCTCCTGGGGAATATCCATTGTGGGAGCTCTCTTTCCCTCATTCGTCCTCTCGAGGAGAGCGACTCCTGAGCTCTCTTCCTCCGGTCTCCCCAGGACCACTTTCCCTTGTGAGGAACGGTCGGGTTTTGTTTTTTTGGCGTGGGGAAATAAGGCAGAATGGTAGAAATAAGTCCGGAGGAGCTCCGGACCACACTTCGGAGTAAGCTGAAGGACTCCGGAGCATACTCCGAAGGAGCTACAGACTGCCCTCCGATGGAAGGGTCCGGACCACCCTTCGGAGTGCACAGGGTAAGTCCGGATCACCCTCCGGAGTAGGATGGGATAAGTACGCCAAGTAAAGTAACTTAGAGTGGGCGCATTTTAGATGAGGCAGAGCCACGTCATGGAGAGGTGAATGCGCACGGAGCGGACCGTAGGGTTGCCGATGGCCGTTATGGCGGTATTCACGCTCGCTGCAGGGCGTCGTAAGGCGAGTAAGCGGCGGCGTAAAGGCGAGAGTAAGCCATGCGGACCTATGCGACGGCAACGAGCGTCCCTTCGCCGGTTACTGCGGAGGGAGTGGCGGGAGATCATTCTTTCAAGCAACTGCGCGATTCGCTCTCTCGCTCGGACACCCGGCTCTGCTTGTCTCTTGAGCCAAGGCACCTTACGCGGCTCGACTTTGGAGGAAGCGGGTGGCTACGGAGGAGCGGGGGATTTTGGAGTCTCAAGTCCCAACAAGAAAGCAAGAGGAGCACTGGCGTGTGCCCGACGATCCGTGGCTCGAGGAGGCGGAGGNCCATATAGCCCGATGGTAGCTTTGTATCCTACCGTATGCATAATTGACCGTAGCTTATTCAGGATGCGCGATAAGTCCGCTGGTCTTCCACAATCCGCTGGCCTTTGGGGCCGCTTTTACGATGTGTGATGCCAAAATAGTCCGTCATTGCTATCACATCATTGAGGAAATGAGTTCCCCTATCGCTACTTACCGCAACGACACCCTGCACCTTGTGATGATGTTTTCAGAGGAATTTGGCCACCGTCAGAGTCCGCCCTAGTAGCACCGCTCCACCCACCGTGCGAGTCCGTTGCCACCAAGATGTACCGCTTTGTGTGTGCCTCGTCATGTGACGAGGGCGTTAAAAGAGGCGCAACCCAAAAGAGGCGCAATGTTCCTATATACCCAGCCGCTCAGTGAACTTGGTATCCATGGTGGATCAAGGCCCACCAACTGTGGAAATTTCGGGATGTGTCATCAAAGGTGCCTCGACACGGGTCGGGTGTAAATATTATGACGAGAAGACACGGCTAGGAAATTGGGCTTGGATATTGAACATACTACCAAGGTTTTATGCTAGCCGACATGTCCGTAATGGTGCCGGTGGGGGCGGCGGGTGCTAACGACCATTGGAACCATCCCCTACTTGATGGATTATGTAGTCATCCCAAAAATCGCCTGGTCGACGTCCTAATTGGCCGAACATGGATGTATCGCAATGCACGCTCAAGTGGGGCGGAAGGAAGTCGGTTTTAAACCGCTGGAATGGGATCCCAAGACCAAGGAGGGAAGGATGTGCCTATCGTGGAGTAAGGACATGTATGCAGTGAAACTCCAACGAAACAAGGGTACACCTCGGCAGAGGACACGTCCGGGAGATGGGAGAGGAAGATAGGTTCCGTCGCACACATCTCATGGTCGATGAGGCGGGACTACCGCGAGATATCCCATATACAATTAACGAGGGTCATTACGGGTAACCGCCGATGCTCCGGAAGGGGTCCGGCGGGATTGAGCAGTGGAGAAAGGCTGGAGGCGTCACGCAGTTCACGCGTCGGAGGATTTGTTTAGGGAATGGGGCATGAGAGAAGAGGAACGGGAGCCGTAAGAAGGATTCGGGTTAGCACCGCACAGAGCGAGTGGGGCCGATGAAGTCAAGGGCGTTGAGGTTCTTCCAGGTGCTCAAATTCTCCGACAATGGATGCGGCGTTGGAGGAATGAAGCGTGCATCGATGTTTTCGCCTTCGAGGTAACAGACATGAAGGGGATCCCCAAAGAATGGGGCGAGCATAGGATTGACCTGGAACCAGGAGCAATCCCAGTAAGGATTCCACAGTACAAGTTAAATCCGAAGTACTCCCTCAAGGTAAAGGATCAGTTGGAGATGTACCTCAAGGCGGACGTGATCTATCCTATAGTCAATACCGAATGGGTGGCTCCAATAGTGGTAGTACCTAAGAGGCAGCCAGGCAAAATCCGAGTTTGTCAGGACTGGAGAAGGTTGAATAAAGTCACCAAGAAGGATCACTTTCCGTTACCCTTCATCGATAATATCCTCGGATCGGTGTAATGGCGTATTCATTCCTAGACGTACTCTGGGTATAATCACCGCACCTTAGGGAGAGCGATTGGCCTCGCTTTACAACCGGGGGGACATATGCTTACAAGCGCGCATTTGGGTTGACGGAGCACTGGGTCCTTCATGCGAGCCATCGTCAAAATTTTCAAGGACTTCCTCCGCGACTTTATGGAAGTTTTCTGGGCGACTTACTGTTGGGGCTGTCAAGGACCATCGCCGCACCTCGGAGTGCACAGGCGAGCACGCATTATGCCATCCGGAAAAGTGCTACTTGCATGTCGAGGAATTCTGGGGCATCAATTTCAAGCCGAGGTATAGAAGTAGATCCGGACAAGGTAAAGGTCATCGCCACCCTTAGAGCACCAACGCTAAAGGAACTCCGCGGGTTCCCGGGATGGTCGGGATTATAGGACGTTCCAAATTTCGCCAAGCGGGCTGCCCCACTAACGAGCTTGTTAAGGAAGGATCAGGAGTGGGAATGGACGACGCAACGGGAGGAAGCATTCCAGGACTTACGCACCACACTGGCTACAGCTCCCACGCTAAGAGGACCGGACTGGAGTAAGAAGTTCCACGTTTTCGTTGATGTTTCAGCATTTGCAATTGGGTCAGTCCTTAGCCAGCGGGACGAGAAGAAGAAGGATTTTCCGATCTACTATGCTGGGAGACAACTAACGGACGCGGAACGAAAGTATACCACCACGGAGCGCGAAGCACTGGGAATGGTTTACTCGGTCAGGAAATTCAGACACTACCTCCTCTCGTATGAATTTGTGTTCCATGTTGACCACTTTGCCTTGAAACACCTTGTGAATAAACGACCTTTCGGGACGCGCATCTGGATCTTCGTGAGTTTACCTTCACAGGAAACGAGAGAGGGTAGGAAGCATATCAATGCCGACTTCATATCTCGATTGAAACAGGAAGGTGGAAAAGGAAGACGACTTTCCGATGAGACACTTTTCTGCGGAGTTGCAAACCAACGAGTGAAGTTCGGAAGGAGGGAGCCGATCGATTGAGAAGGGAGGGTGGCAAGACCAACATATCGAGATATACGATTATCTTGGCAGCCAAATTCCTCCATCTTTCCAAGACAGATTCAGCGTTGTCCACTACCGGACCATTCACACGGCACATGAACTTATACCGAGTCGGTCCGGACGAGGAGTTATGGGTGCACACTCAAGCGGTGAGAGTCCCGAGCTCTTTACGAAGAAGAGGCGGAGGTCATTATGCGCATGTCACTTGCAGGAAAATTTTGAGGTCGGCTATTGGTGGCCTACAATGTACAAGGATGCCAAGGAGTTCGTGAGCCGTGACGCTTGCCAAAGGGTCGGCAAGCCAAGCAACAACCCAATGGCCCCTTGTCCCCATACTTGCGCACCATTCGAGAAATGGGGAATCGATTTTGTCGGACCTATCCACAAAACCAAGGCTCGCCAAAACCAATACATCCCGTGGCCACAGACATGGATGGTAGAAGCATGTGCACCGCCGTAGATTCGCGCACGCCGATTCTGCTCGAGCAAATCACCCGATATGGCTGTCACCGGAGTCGGCCGACAGAGGAACACATTTCACAATCGTAATCTCCAACATGACCACCACTTCAACGCCGCCACGAAGTCCATTTTATAACCCAAAAGCCAATGACGGAAAGGCAAATGGCTTGTTGTGCAAGATCCTAACCAAACTCACCGCCGCTATGCGATGATCGATATGAAATCGCATTCAAGATGCATCGGACCGCGGAAAAGTGACAACGCAGAAACGTATTATCTTACTTACATTCATCATGCCAATAGAATTCAAGTTCCCACCGAGAATACAGGAACCAAGTCGAATGCCAAAGGAAAGTCGCTTGGAAAGGTTGGTGGGTTTCAGACGACACGGAGGACAGAGAACAAGCCTCCAAGTTATGCGGGATGTCCAAAGAAGGAGGAAGGAGTGGCACGACAAGAGATTGAAGCGCCAAGAATACGTTGTTCCCGGGATCCGCTTTACTATATGATAACCGATACATGCATTTCCGTGTAAATTACATCTCGATGGATGGGGCCCTTCGTAGTTTAAGTTTTCGATCATCAATTCAACTCCAAGATTTTAGTGGCTCACCGCCAACGCCACAACGGTTGGCGGGTCAAATATTACCAATAAGTTGGCGAGGACGCCAACAAATGAGAAGGGAGTATGTGGAAGACCACATGTGCACTAACCCCGCCTCCCAAGTGTCGTGGATGAACGATTTTTTTGTTTTGGATGTGTTAGAATAGCAGAGTGCTTTGAGAATCGTCTCGAGTGTCTTTTATACGGAATGGTCCTTGGCCCTTGGAGATAATAATAATTTTTCGACCTTAGGTTTGACCCCTGTGAGGGGTGGGTAGAAATAGAGTCCTTGGGTATTGGGAATTTTAGAATAAAAGGTGTCTATATATGCTAGGGATGCTCACACATGCCAGCTTGAGTAGTCAAGTGGGTGGTGGCTAGTTCCACCACGGTGGCCGAGAAACGGACGCATGCACTGTGGGGAATTTACAACCCTAGTGAGCGGGACTACCAATAATGGAGAATCGGGAGAAGGGCACACCCAGCAACGCGAGGTCGCGACTTTCTGTCGTGGCACCAGACTTGTTTTACAAGAATATATATAGTAGCCTAGAGGTATTGGCTATATATGTGATTTTGGCCATTAGGAAATAGCTATTAATTAGCTATATGAAGCTATTTAACTGACATTATCAGGATAGGTTATTAGGCCATTTAGGTCATTTCTAGAACCAGGGCTGCAAACCCGGCAGGTGGCTCGTGGGCTACATCATGAAGCCCGCTGCTGCAACGGCCAAAGGATCATGCGAGGTGGTGGCCTCATCACACCGAGAGGAGGTGCTTGCTCATGATGGCGGCCAAGACCTCAAGACTGGCGATGGCAGCTGCAACAACCAGTTGTCGAAGTCCGTGGAAAGGGAATGTTGCTGAGACTCACGCAAAACCGCGGTGTTGCTGGATTTCTGATTGGAATGCAAGGTTTTGGTGTGCATGTGGCTCAGAACGATTGCAATGTGTGTGGTGCTGCGGCAGGTCACGGATTTACCAACTCCAGGCAGCCCGTGTAGGGCAGCCCTTTGATTCGTATTTGCACCGAGGTGCGCCACAGCACATGTGAGCGCTGCTGGCTTGTCTACTTCGACAACTGCTTTCAATTGCTGGAGCTCACGTGTGAGGCGAGTGAGCTGGTGGAGGCGGCCGTGCAACTCTAGCAAGGCAGCATCCCCACACGCCCTGATTGTGCAGCAGAAGCAGCTGCATTTCATCTGCAGCAAGCTGCCCAAGTCTTCCAGCGTTCATAGCGATCGCCCCACAGGTCGGTTGCCGTCGATTTGCATACCAGAGTGTTCGCCTTGTTGAGACGAATCTGTTGGTACCATTTTGTCTACTTTCGAGTGCAATCCAGGGACTGAATGCCTTGGAGAGGTTGAGCACTTAGGGTTCAGGTGTGGAAATTGGCTATTTGCAGCCATCAGCGTTCATAGCGATCGATCCACAGGTCGGTTTCCGCTGATTTGCATACCAAAGTGTTCGCCTTGTTGAGACAAATCTGTTGGTACCATTTTGTCTACTTGAGTGCAATCCAAGGACTGAATGCCTTGGAAAGGTTGGGCACTTAGGGTTCAGTTGGGGAAATTGGCTATTTGCAGCCATCACTTCCCTTGTTGCAGCATAGGTGCTAGGATAGTGATATTCCAGGTCCCTTTGCTTACTGAGGAGAAGGATCAGAGTTGCAGCGTTGGTGTGTTCAGGAATTTTCGTTTCACATTGATTCTGTGGCTGGGGTTTTGCTTTCTCGGAGGCTGCCTTGCAGCACTTGCTTACCTTGGTGGCTGATCTCTGGCGTGCTGTCTACATGGGCAATGCCCTCTGACGAGGAGGGAGGTAGTCCACGCCATCGACTGAGGACAAGGGACGTGCCAGCCAGGGTCTTTGCAAGGAGGAGGCGGCCAGCACAACGGCAACGGCTGTCTCTAGGAGGAGACCCAGCGGGAGCAGATCCTGGTGCTGAGCAGCTACAACTGCTGCAGGCACAAGTTGGTCCCTTTGCTAACCAGGCCCCGATCCAGTTGCACCAGATTTTGGTGACTTGAGGCAGGATAGTGGAGGCCAGGTGCTGACCATTCATTGGTGATTTCAACAGCACAAGGAGGACAGACTAAAGCTGACCTCTCGGAGGGATCTGATACCATGGAGTCAGGACCATCAAGTAGGCACGAAAATTCTCAGGCAGGCCTGGGACTATGTCTTTGAGAGATTTCCCACGTGTGAGTGAGGCAATCAGCCGGGTGAAGTTCAAGCACGCTGCGTTGTACAATCACCTGTACATGTTCGAACAGCTGTCTGCCTACATGGCTGATGAGGCATTGGATTTGTACGAGGCTCACCAAGCAGATTTGACTGCCACGGTGCAGACCTTGAATCCTTTGCACCAGGGGCGCTGCAGCTAGCCTACAATGCCAAGTTGCAGGCCGCCATTACAGCTCATCAACAGGCCATTGCTAATGGCACTGTTGCCACATGCAGCCTCCTACAGTGGTGAGCCCCTCACCCCAGCGGAGAGGACAACAGCAACGCAGGGTTGATTGAGTTCATCCAGACTCCCAAGCATGCCAACCCCGTGGAGGAGTTTCTGAAGATTCTGGAAAAGGCCTTCCCCTCAAAACTCCGGAGAAAATCGCTGAGTTGGCTACTGAGGAAGAAAGGGAGACAGTCCAGATGTGCTTCCGTAGGCTGCAAAAGCTACGTGAGGGTACTGGCATGTTGACGGATCAGGAGGCAGCGGAGAAATTCTTAGTTGCCCTGGAGGGTGATTCTCTTTTCACTTCCAGCTTGTGTCCTCCTTGGTGGACAAATATGGTGATAACTACACCTTGGAGCAAGTGCATGAAGAGGCGGAGAAGAAGGAGATCGCCTACTCGGTGTTCTCCTCCAAGCATGCCAAGTCCTTCCATCACTACCAGTCCATGTTCACCAACAAGGGGTCAACCACGCATGGGGGAGCTTCCTCAAGGGCAGGGCCAGCTAAGCCAGCCAAGGCAGGGGCAGCAGCTACTACAGCAGCAGCAGCACCTGCGGCAGCCTTATGCAATTACTGTGGCAGTCCAGAGCACTTGTCCACTGCATGCAAGTGTCCATCGGAGGGTTTGTTCTGCACTCACTGCCAGAAGAACGGCCATGTTGTCACGGTCTGCTTCCAGAAACATCCGGAGAGACGGTATCAGAAGGCAAAGGCTGAGGTTGGTGGGACAGCAGTGGCACCTACAGCTGCTGCAGCTGGAACAGCAGGGCCTTCACGGAGCAAACAGCAACGTGACAAGGCCAAGGCCAAGAATACTGCCAATGCTGAGAAGGACGCAACCTTGGAGGCACAACTGGCAGCATTGGCCACGCAGGTGGCCAATCTCTCTAGTGCTGAAGGAGCCAAACCGGCTGCAGCAGTAGAACTTGTTGCAGTACCTGAAGGAGAGGACTACGGCCTGCCACATCAGGTCTGCACAGCGGATAAGGCACCAAGTGACAGCCAAGAGGGACGTGTTGTGATGGCTGGGTGGGGCATGTGCTCCCAAATACCACGCTGGACATTACATCAGCAGCTACTGGACCTGTCACTAGGCAGCGAGGGCAGTGATGCCTCAATCCTATGTGCCATTGCCGCCAGGTTCTGCCATTCCGATCAGGGGGCAGAGCCATTCTTCATCCAGGTCAGAGCCAAGTGGATCAGCCCCTCAAAGGGGGCAGGGCATATCACATGCGGAAAAATTTTACTTGCTTCCACAGGCTGTCACTGCTGAACAGGTGGCTAAGAGGCTCACGGAGATCCCACTCTTCACTCTCCAGGAGCTTGGAGTTACACCCAGCCGGCTGCAGCAAATGATGCAGACACTAGAAGTTGTGGCCACATGCAATGAGCCCGATCCTGTGGTTGCTCATGCCCGATTGTGGGAACTCCCACCAGACAGATCGTCACGCTGTGACAGCAGCCTTCAGCCCATGGAGCAGCCACGAATGCATTCCGGCTTGCTGGAAGGAGTCTGCAGTGTACAGGTGGCAGGCCAAGTTGGTGACAGACCACGAGTGCAGCCACCAACAGGCTCAACACCGGGTTAGCAACGCTGTTGTTGATAATCGAGCAGGGCACGTGACAGTGAATGGTTACGCACCCAGGGTGGTGCTGCTTGACACAGGTGCACAGCCAGTCATAATCGGCAAGGTGCTGGCAGCCAGGTTGCATCTGAAGGGTGATGCTCTTCGCACATCACCCTGGAACATCAGGACTGCTTCCAGGGCAATTGAGCCAGTGTGTGGGAAACCATCCGACCGGTGGATATTACCCTTAACCCGGGCAGATGATGAGATGACCTTGTCATTGCCCTGTCTTGTGACCACAGCCACCAACTACGATGTCTTGTTGGGTCAAGAATTTTTGTACCCACCAGGCATTGGCGTGGACAACTGGACGGAACAAGCCTTTACAGGCCTGATTGGAGACAAGGGGCTCCGTGTGGCGCATCTGCCACTGGACCTTCATGGTAAAACAGTTGCTGATGTGGCCTCGCTTGTAGCCTGCCAAATGGTTTGTGACATTCAGTCTTGCAACCTTGGCGAGCTAGTGAGGACACTGCCCATGTAGAACGGCAGCTGGAGTCTGCAGCTGATGAGGACTCACCTGGCAGTGGCAGCACTTTGTCTCAAGCCATGGCTCATCCAGACTACCCTGCTGAGGTGGCCGCGTTTGCAGAATGCCAAGGCTCAATTGCAACGTGTCCAGAGCCTTGTGGCTACAGGGTTGGCGCATCCCACACAGGACAAGCTGCTGAACTGCACTGTGATCACGTGGGCACCCTCTCAGCCTGAACTAACGGTGGTAGAGCTATTTGGGGTATCTGCACTGGCCTGGAGGCTTTGCTATTGACGGGCTCACTATCCTATGTCTATTGTGACAAGGACCCAATAGCCAGGGACATTGCAGCCTTCAGACTGCTTGGGCTGCAACAGCGCTTTCCACAGCAACTACCCCCAGAGGCCACTCACAGCGCTTTTACGGCCTGGCCACAGGATGTGCAGTACATCCAACAGGCCCACATCCATGCTTTGGGACCTGTGGACATGGTCATCGCTGGCTGGGAATGCCAGGGGTTTTCCAGGGCAGGCCGTGGCCAAGGCTTAGAAGATGCACGTTCAGGCCTCTTCGGGACTTGCACCAGGTGCTCGCATGGGCTCAGCAAGATAATCCACGCTGTGCTTATCTCTTGGAAAACACACCTGCCCAGCTGGACTCACGCCCACATGTGCAACAGGACATGGTGATTGTGCAGCATTATGTGGGCTCCCATTCCTTATGGATGCTGCCCAGGTGGGTAGCTATGCCCACAGGCTACGCAATTATTGGACAAACCTTGTCCCTCTTCGGTTATGGAGCTAGCCTTACGTGGCACCACCAGGGATCCCCACTTGCAGCTGCAGCTGGTCTTGGAACCACATCATCAGCCCAAGCCAGTCACTGCTAGTGAGCGTGCACCTTGGTTCCCTACCAATGTGCCAGGGCAGCCGAGACAGACGTTGCCCACGCTCGTGAGTTTTCCAGGCTCTTTTGCATACAGAGCTCAAGGCAATGGCATGCTCCTTAACACTACCACTCAGCAATGGGAGGAACCTGGAGTAGAGGAGCGAGGCGCCTGATGGGTTTCAAACAGGCTCTACAGCAGCACCTCAAGTCACTCGACCCCAGCGTGCTGCAGCCATAGGCAGAGCCATGGACCTTCACGCCATTACTTGGCTGGTCAGCCTCTGCCTCGCCTTTCAATTGCACGCCAAGTTTGCAGCTGTAGCCCTTCCTAGCTTGCTGGCCAGTATGTGCCCAGCAGATGCTGTCCATTTTCCCTTTCCTGGCTACACTCACCTACCCTTTTGGCCAGATGCTGGGGGTGGAGCAGCCTACATGGGGAAACAGGTCTGCTTTTTCCGCATCTGACCACAAGGGAAGTGAGCATGGAGCATCAACAAAGGTCACAGCTGATAATTTCCCTTGGAAGATGGGGATGAGCTCACAGACCTGCAGAAGCAGAGGATTCACGTGCTACTGCTGAAGTATCGAGACTGCTTCGCCTTCTCAATGAAGGAGCTGAAGAGGTGTAATGTGTTGACCTTTAGGATCAACCTTACCACCTCGGAGCCCATCTACAGGAGAAGGTACCGTCTCAGCAAGACAGAATGGGACATGGTGGACGCCCGCTGCAGGGAATTGCTGGAAGCAGGGTTGATCAGGCCCTCCAGCAGTGACTATGCTGCCACCGTGATGCCGCCAAGAAGGACAGCCAAGGGCTGTGGACTGAGAAGAGGATGCGGGACTATCGTCCCATAAATGTAGCAACAGCACAGGATCACCCGATGCCGACCCCTGAAGAAATTTTTGACCGCATTGGGCAGTCAGTCTTCTTCCACACTTGACCTACGCCAAGGATTCAACCAGGTGCGGTTGCTGAGGAGGACATCAAGAAGACTGCCTTCCATGGATCTCAGCAGCTGTGGGAGTGGCTGGTGATGCCTTTTGGATTTAAAATGCACCAGTCACCTTCCAGAGGATAATGGATCTTGTGCTGGCAGGTGCAGCATATTTGATGTGCTACATTGACGATGTCCTTGTGCACAGCGAGGATTTTGAGCAGCACTTGGCACATCTAGAGGATCTGTTCCTTAGGTTGCGGAAGGCTGAGCTCACGTGCCACCCTCCAAATGTGAGTTTGGGATGAGCACTGTAGCATACTTGGGACACAAGATCGTGCCCAATGGAGTCATGCCTCATGCAGCCAAGATCCAGGCCATTCAGCGGGTGAAGGAGCCCACCAATGTGTCAGCACTACGGGCATTTCTAGGATTGTGCAACTATTACAGGGTGTACATCCAGAATTTCAGCAGGATTGCTAAACCGCTGAACAACCTATTGCGCAAGGACGTGGAGTGGCTGTGGGATGAGCATGCTCAACAGTCTTTTGACACCTTGAAAGAGCGGCTCAGCACATCACCCATTATGGCTCGTCCCAATTTTGACAAGCCGTTTGTGCTTCATACAGACTGGAGTAGTCTGGGGCTGGGTGCTGTACTTGCGCAAGAGGATGAGCAGGGAAGGAACGCGTGTGATTGCCTTTGCCTCACGCAGCAACAACTGCTTGAGGCCAATTACAGCAGCTATGAGGGCGAATGCCGCTGTTTGGGCAGTCTGCCACTTCAGACCTTACCTCTATGGGCAGCAGTTTACCCTTGTCACTGACCATCAACCCTTGAAGTGGCTGATGACAAACACAAAGCTCAGCGGAAACTTGCTCGCTGGGCCATGATTTTGCAGGATTACAACTTCCATGTGGAGCACAGGCCGGGGTGTCACATCAGAATGCGGACACCCTCTCCAGGAATCGGATAGCAGCTGTAGGGATGCCACGGAGGCTAGGCAGGATGAGGATGATCAGCCACGAGGACAGGCAGATTTTGCTGTAGCTGCCTTGGTGGCCATGACATGCCTTGGACAGCTTGAGGTTGCAGCAGCTCAACATGTCCCCAAGGACATATGGGAGGACGTGCATACAATTCAGTTTGTGCAAACTGGCCAGCTAGGTGAAGATTGGACAGCAGCAGAATGTGAGCGGCAGTAAACGTGCTGCTGCCTACTACTGGAGAGATGGGTACCTCATCCGGAGGCGGGCCCATGGTGTGGAACGGCTGGTTCCACCTCCCGGAGATCGTGCTGATCTCATTCGAAGAGTACATGACATGGGGCATTTTGGAGTCAAGAGGACCTACAGCTTGCTGGCCCCTCACTTCCACTGGTTTGGCATGCATGCACAAGTCCGGGAATGTGTCGCTTGCTGTGAGCCATGTGACCGCGTCAAAACATCCTTCACTATGCAGCACCCAGAGCTGCACCCACTCCCCATCATGGGGCTCTTCTTCAGGTGGTCCTGCGACCTCATAGGAGAGCTGCCCAAGACACCAAGGGTAAGTGTACATCTTGGTGATGATAGAGCACTTTAGCAAGTGGGTGGAGGCCGTGGCGTTGCCTGACAAGTCATCCAGGAGCACATCACAGGCTTTCTTGCAGAACGTGCTGAGCCGCTTTGGCAGTTGCGCGGAGTGTCTCACCGAGGGTTCAGAATTCCGAGGAATTCAAGACCTGTTGGATGTGGCACTAATTGACCACAGGAGGACCAGCAGGGACCACCCTCAGGCCGACGGGTTGGCTGAGAGGATGGTTCAAACCATCAAAAGGGCCTCCAAGCTCTGTCTGCAGCAGGGGGATTGGGACATCATGCTGCCTTATATATTGATGGGGTACCGAATGAGCCGGCACGCCTAGCTCATTTCTCACCCTATTTCCTTCTTTTGGGAGCCTGTTCCACCTAGCTCCATCGCTAAACAGATGCAGGCCGTGGTCTCGCTGGATGATCCAGCCACTTGGGCTAGGATGATAGGTGACAGGGCTGCCCTTTTCCGAGTGATGCCGATGGCTATGGAAAAATTTGCACATTGCACAGCATCGGGACACACTAAGGTACGCCCACACTGCAGCGGAGCTTCAGGCCCAAGCTTAAGAAATTCCAGGGGATTTCGTGTATCTTCAACGCCAAACAGCTGACACTTGAGACTTCCAGCAGCAGACATGTGCTTAGGATCAGGAGGTCAAGTCCAATGGAGTGTTGGTGCTGCAGGGATCTGATGGCAGGGTCATTTCTGATCACACCAAAAATTGTGCCCGTGCCATCTCCCTAACCTTGACCCCACCATTGTAACAGCTGATTGGATCCCGCCAGCGATTACCCATGCCAGATCTGCAGCCGCACGGATGACGCAGAGAGCTCATGCTGCTTTGTGATGGATGCAATGGGGGTTCCACCTTTTCTGCTTGCAGCCACCTTTGGCTGAGGTTCCTGAGCAACTTTGGTATTGTTCAAAGTGTGCTGAAACTGCTACTCAGGTGTGACTGTTTCAATTCGTTTTCAGTTGTGAAGATGGATGTGATTGCATTGCAAGGTTTCATGGCTGCTAGTCACAATTGGGTTCATGTGGCATCTGCCATTCTACGTGTGACAGGTGCTATGGCCCCATAGCGTTGTAATCGTGCTTGAGCATGGCTGTGATGCTGATGCTGTTTGGGGTTTCCTTATTCTTTCCTTCCAGGTGCTGGATAATTCCAGTTCTCCTTCGCCATGCTGCCTTTCTTCTAGCCCGTCCATCAGCTGGGGTGTGGCATGGACAGAATTTTGCCCTGTTTTCTTGTTGCAGCTGAAGGTCGGGCCGGACTGGAGCGCCGGTGATGCACGCATTTGTGCGCTCACAAGAATATATATAGTAGCCTAGAGGTATATATGTGATTTTGGCCATTAGGAAATAGCTATTAATTAGCTTACCCCATATGAAGCTATTTAACTGACATTATCAGGATAGGTTCGCTAAAGGCACGGGTTCTAAGATGGGGAGACACGTAAGGTGGCAAGCGGAGAAGAATTTGGGCAAGGCTATCAAGGCGGCGCTAAATTACGAGGAATCTAACTCGCAGGAGATGAAGAAGGCTAAGAAGGACGGAAGAAGTCCAAAACGGGAAAAGAAAGGATTCCTCATCGTCCTCGGGAGAAAGTTCCTCAGAGAGGAAAGCCTCAAGATTCCCAGGATTCCATGGAGGAAGAAAGCAGTCTTGGAGGAAGATTCGAGATGGGGAGAGCCGGGAGGAAAAAGAAGAAATCAAGGGTGAAGTGGAAGGAAGAAGAGCGCGTCGGGAACAAAGAGTCTGAGGCGAAACAAGAGGCGTTGTATGCAAAAAAGATGGAGCAAGCAAGGAGGGAGGCGGCAACCAAGAAAGTGGAACAACACAGTGGAGGCGAGAGGGCCACCCAATTCAAGAGGGGAAGGGAGGCAGATGGCCTCGAATGAGAAGGGAGAAAGAGCTTCACAAACGATCGAAATTTGTGAGTATCTGCACGCCAAATTCCTCAAAACCTCTCTAAGGTACAAGGCGTTTCCATTACTCGCGACGTTCGTGACACAAGACCAAGTTATATCGAATGGGACGGGGTAACAAGCGGTTATGGGTGGCGAAGGTGGATGGGTCCGTTCGTGGTCGGAGGTTTTCCACAATGGTTCCATCCAGCGATTTGAATGGTCGCCTTTGCCAACCGAGTTGGTTGGCGAGTTGAAAATTATCAATAAGTTGGCGAGGGCAACAAATGAGAAGGAGTATGTGGAAGACCACATGTACACTAACCCTCCCTGGACTGTTGGTTTGAATGTTTTTTGTTTTTCTTATGTTTTGTGTGATGGAGTGCTTAGGAAATGTCCGAGGCAAGGCCTTTTATACTAAAAATGGTCCTTGGCCCATGACAATATTACTTTTACAAATAATTAGCCCTTGGGCCTCGAACCTGTGAATATCAGGCCAAGCTAGAAGGTCCTTGGACCTTGGGATTTTTAGGAATAAAAATTGTCTATATAAGGTGGGGGATCCTTCATTCAGCAACAGGGGCCCAGGAACAAGTGGAGACGCTGGCACCTCTGGAGAAGTTCGAGAAGCTAGCGGAGGTATAAGCGGGAGAGAGGTGAGGCTAGGGCCGGTCAAGAGAGAGGCGGGCAACGAAGAAGGGTAGAGCAACACCACGCAGAAACCACAGTGGTGGAGGGCGTCATGAGCCACCACGGTGGTGGAGCCGGCCATCGTCGGAAGAAGGACCCAAGGTGGGGAAGCCACCGTCGAGGCCAGGAGGGATGCAACCCCTCGATTCCGAGGAACCGGCCGGATTGTCCACGGGCAGCATACCCTTCACGTTGTGCTCGAGGAAATGAGCAAGGCGGAGGCTAGAGCATGGATGGAGGAACGCATTTGGCTGTCCGGCGATGAGGAGCGAGGAAAGCGTCGCAGGGCGATGACCGGCGCCTCCTAGGAGGAGTGAAGGGACCTCGGATAGCGGGAGTGAGGTGGAGATATTAAGGGAGGATCTTCGGATCGGGCGTGGTAGGAGGCGAGGGAACACCCATGGGCGCGGGCTAGGCGGCCAGGCTGGCTGATTTTAGAGGGAGCGGCATCATAGGTCGAGGCTTTCACTTGGATTAGAGGATAAGGTGCTAGGAAGCTTGTGAATTTGTAGATACCGAATTGGTAGGGCGCTTGTGGTAAGTTAGCCATCTTTAAACACTTGGAGGTAGGTTAGCCATCTTTAGACCTTGGGAAAGTGAGCTATGGCTGCCGGATGTATAAGAGACCCTTGAGTGTCTCTCTTAGACAATTTCGTGTGAGCTCCCGTGTGTAATTTGTGCGCGTGGTTGGTTGGAGACATCCAATCGATGATGGCTGATTCGGTGTCATCCTCTTCCACAAGAGGGCCGGGAGATCCTGGATGGTCGAGAGGAGTGACCAAGCTCCGCGTGGGTGACTAGTGGTGAAGGGTGCTCAATGCATGCGAGGAGGGAAATTCCCGGGGGGCGGTGAGATCAGGTGCGAATGCACTGGGGAGCCAATTTTTTTTCCTTTCCCAACCCCTAACGATTGTGTCTAATCCCAAGGGGTCATGGCCCAAGGAGTCTGTGTGGCCCAGGGGTCTGTGGAGGAGGTCTGTGTGTGGCCCAAGGAGGGGTCTGTGTGGCCCAAGGAGGTCGTGGCCAGGTCTGTGTGTGAGAGGTCTGTGGGGAGGGGTCTGTGGCCCAAGAGAGGTCTGTGGCAGAGAGGAGGATCTGTGGGAACATCTTGTGCGGTGGTGTATGAGGTCTAGAAGAAGGGGTGAGTGAGTCGTTGTGTGAAGGAGTCTAGGAAGTGGTGAGCGGAAAATGCGGAACGCCGAGGAAGGTTGGGAATAAATTGTGGGGTCGAGGAAATTAGCGGCGGGTGAGGTGCCGCGGCGTGGCCATGGTGCATCCACCGGTGAGCTCGGTGTGAATCCATGAGTGTGACTTGGTGTACATGTGAATCTGTGCATAGGACCATAGCCCTTAGCAGGCGTGGCGGGGGCGCCAAATAGTCGATCGACGCGCGCCGGCCGGGTGGGTCCCACCGGTGGTGAACCCACCACAGCGGTGGCGGAATCCACCACGGTGGCGGAATCCACCACGGTGGCGAATCCACCACCACCATGGTCGTGGGTCGGACACGAGTTGATTATGGTGGGTAGGAACGATTGTAGGAGGACTAGAATCCATAGTTTTGGAACATCTTGACACAAAACCATTCCCTTGGGATCGAATCCTAGGACTATAACGACATAGAGGGTAAATGTGGCCTCTTTGTCTTCGGATGCAAAACCCATTCCACATTTTGGCGCGTTGCCGGGAATAACTATGTCAAGGATTATAGGAAAGACTAACCATAGCTTAGGTGTCTAGTCTTTGAGTGTATTTAGTTTGGTAGATGGATGCCACGAGTTGAGTCGGAGGATTGAGTCAAGTCGGGAGAAGCCTCAAGCGGGCGCAGCAAGTGGAAAGGTTGAAAAGGGTTGCGGATCGGGAGTTGAGGAGGACCCAATTGGAGGACGACTTGCGGAAGGGAAGGGAGTAAGGAATCGGCCGGATTGTCCGATCTTGTTGGAGCAAGATCCCCAATCTCCGGTCTTGGACGAGGTACCACCGAGGAACCTTGGTCCAAACTTGTCTTGACCTCTCTTCGGTGTGTGCGGATTTTGTCAATCAACGCATGGACCGTCAGAATCAACCACGATTCACCAAAGATGGCAGTCATGTCCACCTGCGGGTGGTGTCACCACCAAGCAACCTTACCTTATGGGGAGGGAAAGGGGTATGAGGATCCCGAATTTGTTGAGCGCTTTGAGCGGTGACATTTGCAAACCGATGCCGCCAGCATTCAACTGTTCTATGGAGTTCTTCGGGCGGTCCCAAAGTGGATACGCGAGTACCTCAAGTCACCCCCAACCACCTTTGAAGAATTGAAGAATGCCTTCATGAGAGGTTTAGGGGATTGACATGGAGGGCTACGTGTTGTCCAAGCTTGAGAGGTTACAAGAGAGGAAGGAAACCTTGCAAGCGTATGTTGAGAGGTTTCACACCACGTGATCGTAGTGGTCCTCATTGTTCGAGGAGCAATACGGTGGTTCGCTAAAGGCCCGGTTCTAAGATGGGGAGACACGTGGGTGGCAAGCGGAGAATTTGGGCAAGGCTATCAAGGCGGCGCTAAATTACGAGGAATCTAACTCGCAGGAGATGAAGAAGGCTAAGAAGAACGGGAAGAAGTCCAAACGGGAAAAGAAAGGATTCCTCATCGTCCTCGGGAGAAAGTTCCTCAGAGAGGAAAGCTCCTCAAGATTCCCAGAGGATTCCATGGAGGAAGAAAGCAGTGACACTTGGAGGAAGATTCAGTGGGATGAGGCCGGAGGAAAAAGAAGAAATCAAGGGGTGAAGTGGAAGGAAGAAGCTGGGAACAAAGAGTGGCGAGGAAACAAGAGGCGTTGTATGCAAAAAAAGATGCGGAGCAAGCAAGGAGGGAGGCGAGGCGGCAACCAAGAAAGTGGAACAACAGTGGAGGCGAGGCTGCACCCAATTCAAGAGGGGAAGGGAGGCGAGATGGCCTCGAATGAGAAGGAGAAAGAGCTTCACAAACGGCCTCGAAATTTGTGAGTATCTGCACCGCCAAATTCTCAAAACCTCTCTAAGGTACAAGAAGCGTCTCCATTACTCGCGACCGTCAGAAGACACAAGACCAAGTTATATCGAATGGGACGACGGTAACAACGGTTATGGCGGACGACGGTGGATGGGTCCGTTCGAGGTCTTGGAGGTTTTCCACAATGGTTCCATCCGCGATTTGAATGGTCGCCTTTGCCAACCGTGAGTTGGTTGGCGAGTTGAAAAGTATTATCAATAAGTTGGCGAGGACGCCAACAAATGAGAAGGGAGTATGTGGAAGACCACATGTACACTAACCCTCCCTGGACTATTGGTTTGAATGTTTTTTGTTTTTCTTATGTTTTGTGTGATGGAGTGCTTAGGAAATGTCCGAGGCAAGGCCTTTTATACTAAAATGGTCCTTGGCCCATGACAATATTACTTTTACAAATAATTAGTCCTTGGGCCTCGAACTGTGAATATCAGGCCAGCTAGAAGGTCCTTGGACCTTGGGATTTTAGGAATAAAATTGTCTATATAAGGTGGGGATCCTTCATTCGACAACAGGGGCCCGGAACAAGTGGAGGCAGCACCTGGAGAAGTTCGTGAAGCTGAGAGGTATAAGCGGGGAGAGGTGAGGCTAGGGCCAGGGTCAAGAGAGAGGCAGCAAAGCGAAGAAGGGTAGAGCAACACCACCAGCATGAAGCAACCAGTGGGGGCCACCACCGTCAGCAGGCGCACCACGGTGGTGGAGCCGGCCATCGTCATGGAAGAAGGACCCAAGGTGGGGAAGCCACCGTCGAGGCCTGAGGAGGATGCAACTCCCTCAGTTCGAGCGGCCACGGCCCGGGATTGTCCACAGGAGCCGGGCATACCCTTCACGGTTGTGCTCGAGGAAATGAGCAAGGCGGAGGCTAGAGCATGGATGGAGAGCATGCTTTGGCTGTCCGATGAGGAGCGAGGAAGCGTCTTGCAGGGCGGGACGGACGCCTCCTAGGAGGAGTGAAGGGACCTCGGATAGCGGAGTGAGGTGGAGATATTAAGGAGGATCTTTCGGATCGGGCGTGGTAGGAGGCGGGGAACACCCATGGGCGCGGGGCTAAGGCCACAGTGAGGAGGCGATTTTAGAGGGCGGCATCATAGGTCAGGCTTTCACTTGGATTAGAGGATAAGGTGCTAGGAAGCTTGTGAATTTGTAGATACATTGGTAGGCGCTTGTGGTAAGTTAGCCATCTTTAAACACGAGGTAGGTTAGCCATCTTTAGACACCTTTGGGAAAGTGAGCTATGGTACGCTGCCGGATGTATAAGAGACCCTTGAGTGTCTCTCTTAGCAGACAATTTCGGTGTGAGCTCCCGTGTGTCGAATTTGTGTGCGTGGTTGGTTGGAGACATCCAATCGATGATGGGCTGATTATTGTCATCCTCTCGTCACAAGAGGGCCGGGAGATCCTGGATGGTCGAGTGAGTGACCAAGCTCCGCGTCTGGGTGACTAGTGGTGAAGGGTGCTCAATGCATGCCAGAGGGAAATTCCATGGGGACCGGGGTGAGATCGCGGGTGTCGAATCGCTGTGGAGCCAACCAATTGTTTTCCTTTCCCAACCCATGTCTAACAGTTGTGTCTAATCCCAAGGGGTTGTGGCCCAAGGGAGGTCTGTGGCTGGTCTGTGTGAAGGAGAGTGCATGTGGCCCAAGGAGGAGGTCTGTGTGGCCCAAGGAGGTCTGTGGCCCCCTGTGAAGGTGAGGAGGTCTGTGTGGCCCAAGAGGGGAGTCTGTGGCACGAGAGGAGGATCTGTGGGAACATCTTGTGCGGTGGTGTATGAGGTCCTAGAAGAAGGGGTGAGTGAGTCGTTGTGTGAAGAGGAGTCTAGGAAGTGGTGGCGCGAGTCGGAAAATGCGGAGCAGGAAGGTTGGGAATAAATTGTGGGGTCGAGGAAATCGCGGCGGGTGGGTGCCGGCGTGCGTGTGCGCATCCACCGGTGAGCTCAGGTGTGAATCCACATGAGTGTGACTTGGTGTACATGTGGCTGCAGCATGGACCCTTAGCAGGCGTGGCGGGGGGAACCGGGCGCCAAATAGTCGATCGCGACGCGTACCGCCGGCCAGGTGGGTCCCACGGTGGCTGAACCAGCCACCGCGGTGGCGAATCCACCACGGTGGCGGAATCCACCACACGGTGGCGAACCCTGCAGTGGTCAACTACCATGGTCGTGGGCTTAGGACACGATGATTGATTATGGTGGTGAGGCCCGATTGTGGGAGGACTAGAATCCATGGTTTTGGAACATCTTGACACAAAACCATTCCTTGGATCGAATCCTAGGACTACATAGAGGGTAAATGTGGCCTCTTGCGTCTTGGATGCAAAACCCATTCCACAAAGCGACAAGGAATTACCTATTTGGGATATGAGGAAGAGGAGGAAGAGGTCCGGTGGAAGATACATACGGATCCGGGAGGTTGATCAACCCAAGTGTACCCAAAACCATGTACCAGCCTCGTAATTCCACGGGTAGGCGTTCATAAGGGCGGGGTAACAATCAATGGGCACCGTCTTGTGCTAAGCGCAACCTTGGACACTATGCCTGCCCTTATCCAACTCGTCAAGGCAATGGAGATTTTGATAAACTATGTCAAGATTGCAAGCGGCGGGCATTTGGCGGAAGTGTGCTCGCCAAAGCCCCGAAAACAGTGAGGATCGCGCACCACCCGGGAGTTCCCAAACCCAAGTCCGGTGTCGCCATGCATGTTGAGGATGCACTTATGGCGGTATGGGAGGATGAGATTGGAACCACGAGGAGCTTGGAGGATTAGGCGGTGAGGCGATTATTATGGGGAAGCCTCCGCCATGGTCGTTAGAACAAGGAGCACAAAAGCAAAAGAGAGGCGGCGTGGGGGAAAAAGAAGAAAGGAGGCGGATACCACGGGATCGGATGAGGAGAGTGTCGCCACCACTGGCGGAAATACCAACACCGTGAACGTTGGCCAAGACGAAAAAACAAGTCCTGGTGACTTGGCGGATGGACCATATGTGCAAAAAGTGAGTGAGACATTGAGTGTTCCAGTGAGGAAAGCGAATGAAGGGCTGTGAAGCCGTCGAGGGGTGGAACCCTCGATTTCGGAGAAGTTACCGAACGAGTTAGGGTTTCCACGTCGGTGAAGTCATGGATATGATACAAGAAGAACGGGAGGCTACGGGGAAAAGGCGGGGTGTCGATTTCCACCACCCGAGTCCACCACCCCACGGAAGGGCCACCGTACCCCAAGTCATGACGAACCCACAACCAACCAAATGGCGGAAGGCTGGCCACCGCTTCTTTCAATCTCGCCGAGGCCATCATGGACCAACATTTCATGATCACATTCGGACAACTCCTCAGACAATCCGCGGTATAGGCAACTCGGGAGGCGTTAAAAGAGGCGCAACCCAAAAGAGGCGCAATGTTCCTATACCCGCTCATGTGAACTTGGTATCCATGGTGGATCAAGGCCCACCAACTCAGTGGAAATTTCGGGATGTGTCATCAAAGGAGTGCCTCTCGACACGGGTCGGTGTAAATATTATATGAGAAGACACGGCTAGGAAATTGGGCTTGGATATTGAACATACTACCAAGGTTTTGAGGCTAGCCGACATGTCCGTAATGGTGCGGTGGGGAACCGGCGGGTGCTAACGACCATTGGAACCATCCCTACTTGATGGATTATGTAGTCATCCGGAAAATCGCTGTCGACGTCCTAATTGGCGAACATGGATGTACGCATGCACTCAAGTGGGGCGGAAGGAAGTCGGTTTTAAACCGTTGGAATGGGATCCCAAGACCAAGGAGGGAAGGATGTGCCTATCGTGGAAGGACATGTATGCGGTGAAACTCCAAGCAAAGCGAAGGTACACCTCGGCAGAGGACACGTCGGGAGATGGGAGAGGAAGATAGGTTCCGTTCGCACACATCTCATGGTCCGATGAGGAGCGGACTACGCAGAGATATCCCATATACAATTAACCCGGTGTTACGGGGTAGTGAATGCTCCGGAAGGGGTCCGGCGAGATTGAAGCAGTGGAGAAAGGAGGAGGCGCGTTCACGTCGGAGGATTTGTTTAGGGAATGGGGCATGAGAGAAGAGGAACGGGAGCCGGAAGGATTCGGGGTTAGCACCGCACCAGAGGGCGAGTGAGTGCAGTGATGAAGTCAAGGACGTTGAGGTTCTTCCGTGAAGGTGCTCAAATTCTCCGTAACAATGGATGCGGCGTTGGAGGAAGGAATGAAGCTGCAATTCCTGATGTTTTCGCCTTGAGGTATGACATGAAGGGATCCCCAAAGAATGGGGCGAGCATAGGATTGACTGGAACCGTGAGCAATCCAGAAGGATTCCACAACAAGTTAAATCCAAGTACTCCCTCAAGGTAAAGGATCGGTTGGAGATGTACCTCAAGGCCGTGATCTATCCTATAGTCAATACCGAATGGGTGGCTCCAATAGTGGTAGTACCTAGAGGCGCCAGCAAAATCCGAGTTTGTCGGGAGAGAAGGTTGAATAAGTCACCAAGAAGGATCACTTTCCTTACCCTTCATCGATAATATCCGGATCAGTGTGCAGGAATGGCGTATTCATTCCTAGACTACTGGGTATAATCAATTTGCACCTTAGGGAGAGCGATTGGCCTCGACCGCTTTTACAACCGGCGGGGACATATATGCTTAGCGCATTTGGGTTGACGGGAGCACCTGGGTCCTTCATGCGAGCCATCGTCAAAATTTTCAAGGACTTCCTCCGCGACTTTATGGAAGTTTTCCTGGACGACTTCGCGTGCATCAAGGACCATCTGTCGCACCTCCGGAAGTGCCTGGAACGCTGTCGAGCCACGCAATTATGCCTGCATCCAGAAAAGTACTACTTCGGCATGTCAGAAGGAATTCTGTTGGGGCATCGAATTTCAAGCCGAGGTATAGAAGTAGATCCGGACAAGGTAAAGGTCATCGCCACACTTAGAGCACCAACAACGCTAAAGGAACTCCGGGTTCACAGGATGGTCGGGTATTATAGACGCTTGCTTCCAAATTTCGCCAAGCGGGCTGCCCCACTAACGAGCTTGTTAAGGAAGGATCAGGAGTGGGAATGGACGACGCAACGGGAGGAAGCATTCGGACTTCACCACCCAGCTCACTCACGCTAAAGGACCGGAGTAAGAAGTTCCACGTTTTCGTTGATGTTTCAGCATTTGCAATTGGATCGGTCCTTAGCCAGCGGGATGAGAAGAAGAAGGATTTTCCGATCTACTATCTTTGGGAGACAACTAACAGACGGAACACCACCACGGAGGCCAAGCCGGAATGGTTTACTCGGTCGAAATTGACACTACCTCCTCTCGTATGAATTTGTGTTCCATGTTGACCACTTTGCCTTGAAACACCTTGTGAATAAACGACCTTTCGGACGCATAGCACGGATCTTCGCTTGAGTTTACCTTCACAGTGGAAACGAGAGAGGGTAGGAAGCATATCAATGCCGACTTCATATCTCGATTGAAAGCAGGAAGGTGGAAAGGACCAGAAGACGACTTTCCGATGAGACACTTTCTGCAGGGTTGCAAACCGAGTGAAGCCAGTTCGGAGGAGGATCGATTGAGAAGGGAGGGTGGCTTCGGAAGACCAACATATCGGAGATATACGATTATCTTGGCACGGCCAAATTCCTCCATCTTTCCAAGACAGATTCAGTGTTTGTCCACTACTCCGGACCATTCACGGCGGCAACATGAATTTATACCGAGTCATCCGGACGGGGGAGCGGTTATGTGCGCATCAAGCGGTGTGAGTCCCGAGCTCTTTACACGAAGAGGCGGAGGTCATTATGCCGCATGTCACATGCGTGAAAATTTTGAGGCGGCTATTGGTGGCCTACAATGTACAAGGATGCCAAGGAGTTCGTGAAGCGGCTGGCGCTTGCCAAAGGGTCGGCAAGCCAACAACAACCCAATGGCCCCTTGTCCCCATACTTGCAGCACCATTCGAGAAATGGGGAATCGATTTTTCGGTCCTATCCATTAAAACCAAGGCTCGCCAAAACCAATACATCCCGGTGGCCATGATTCGCGCGGATGGTAGAAGCACGCGCCGTAGATTCGGCGTCGTGCATTCTGAGCAAATCATCACCGATATGGGCCCGGAGCTGTGAGGAACACATTTCGTCAATCGTAATCTCCAACATGACCACCACTTCAACGTCGCTCAGAAGTCCACGCCTTATAACCCAAAAGCCAATGGGGGCGGAAAAGGCAAATGGCTTGTTGTGCAAGATCCTAACCAAACTCACATCATTATGTATCGGATATGAAAGCATTCAAAACGCAGGCGTCGGACCATGGAAAAGTGACAACGCAGCAAAACCCCGTATTATCTTACGGGCATTTCGTCATGCCAATAGAATTCAAGTTCCCACCAGAATACAGAACCAAGTCGAATGCCGGTGGAGAAAGTCGATTGGAAAGGTTGGTGGGTTTAAAACACGGAGGAGAACAAGCCCTCCAAGTTATGCGGGATGTCCAAAAGGAGGAAGGAGTGGCACGACAAGAGATTGAAGCGTCAAGAATACGTTGTTCACAGGGATCCGCTTTACTATATGATAACCGATACATGCATTTTCCGTAAATTACATCTCGGATGGATGGGGCCCCTTGAGTTTGAAGTTTTCGACAACGGATCAATTCAACTCCTTAGTGGCTCACCCCCTTGCGCGTCAGCGGTTGGCGGGTCAAAATATACCAATAAGTTGGCGAGGGGCCAACAAATGAGAAGGGAGTATGTGGAAGACCACATGTGCACTAACCCCGCCTCCCAAGTGTCGGGTGAACGATTTTTTTGTTTTGGATGTGTTAGAATAGCAGTGCTTTGAGAATCATGAGTCGGTCTTTTATACGGAATGGTCCTTGGCCCTTGGAGATAATAATAATTTTTCGACCCTTAGGTTTGACCCGGAGGTGGGGTAGAAATAGAGTCCTTGGGTATTGGGAATTTTAGAATAAAAGGTGTCTATATATGCTAGGGATGCTCACAATATGCCAGTTGTGTAGTCAAGTGGGGTGGTGGCTAGTTCCACCACGGTGGCGAAAGCAGGGACGTCTGAGACCGGGGGTTTCCTTATTCTTTCCTTCCAGGTGCTGGATAATTCCAGTTCTCCTTCTTCGCCATGCTGCCTTTCTTCTAGCCGTCCATCAGCTGGGGGGTGTGGCATGGACAGAATTTCCTTTTGCCCTGTTTTCTTGTTGCAGCTGAAGGTCGGGCCGGAGCGCGGGATGCACGTACGTACCTTGTGTGCCGGTGATGCACGACAGCTGTCGTGGCACCAGACTTGTTTACAAGAATATATATAGTAGCCTAGAGGTAGGCTGGCTATATATGTGATTTTGGCCATTAGGAAATAGCTATTAATTAGCTTACCCCATATGAAGCTATTTAACTGACATTATCAGGATAGGTTATTAGGCCATTTAGGTCATTTCTAGAACCAGGGCTGCAAACGGCCGGTGGCTCGTGGGCTACATCATGAAGCCCGCTGCTGCTGTGACCAAAGGATCACGCGGTGGTGGCCTCATCACACCGAGAGGAGGTGCTTGCTCATGATGGCGGCCAAGACCTCAAGACTGGCGATGGCAGCTGCAACAACCAGTTGTCAAGTCCGTGGAAAGGGAATGTTGCTGAGACTCACGCAAAACTGCGGTGTTGCTGGATTTCTGATTGGAATGCAAGGTTTTGGTGTGCATGTGGCTCAACGATTGCAATGTGTGTGGGTGCTGCGGTCACGGATCACGGTTACCAACTCAGGCAGCCCGTGTAGGCAGCCCGCACAGTCGTGTTGCAGTGCGCCAGCCTGTGGCTGGCTTCATAGCGATCGCCCCCTTGTCTGTGTGTGGCATGGACAGTCCTTTTTGTTTTCTTGTTGCGGTGAAGGTCGGGCCGGACCGGAGCGGGATGCACGTACCTTGTGTGCCCAACAGCGTGATGCACGACATTTCCGTGAGGGCCGTCGGAGCGGGCTGCAAGAGGCGCGCATACAACTCCTTGAGCCAAATCTACATCTCTGGTCATGCAGGAGGAAGGGCGCCGACGATCGGGGCAGGCGGCGGAGGAGAAATCGGGCGCCCGGCAAGTTCGCGGGCGTGGAAGGAGGCGGAGGCGTGATTTTTTCGACAGAATCTGCAGGGAGGTCGAGGTTTTGTTTTGGGAAACAACGAGAGAAGGAGATGGCGCCCCAGGTGAAATCCCACCGGGTGGCCCAACATGGACCAGGAAAGTGAGGCAGCGGCTGGTCGGGGAGGCTGGGCACAGTTCATGGAAGAAATGGTGCTGACACCACATTGGTGCAAGAGTGCAATTAAGGAAGTCGCAAGAGGGTGGCCGAGGAAAGGCCGCAGGCGGGATTTGGCCCTCTTTCGAGCGATGTATGGGCGAAGCATCGGAAGATGGGAGCTTGGTGATTGACCCCAGTGAAAGACCTTGAGGCTCATGAGCTGGGGAAGTGAGAGTGAACAATGGGTGACTCGCCAACTCGTGTCTGCGGTGGTGGGATTAGCCAAATGGATTTTGTGTTTCCTCTGAGCCGGAAGGCTGGATCATATGGCGGATCACTTCTTGGTTTTTCTTCACGAGGTGGTCAAGGGTACACAAATTGATTGGGGAAGGATGATTTTCGAAAGAGCCTGTGGAGAAGGCGACTTACTCTCTCTTCCTCGGCCTCCTTGATTTCACCTTTTCTCGATTCATGTATTTACATTCCGTGTTTAACGGAGTTGAAGTCAGGTCCTGCATGGTTGGAAGCCGTCGGGAACCCAAGGTAGAAGAGGAGGAATTTAAGGAGGATTCGGCAAGGATTCCAGCTTGGGAATGCGCCCTCGAAGGTTCTAAGAGGGTGGGAAGTTTCAAGGCAAGAAGCGGCGCACGAACGGGGGGTCGAAAAGGGAGGACAACAGCAGAGGAGGAACCCACAGCCACACCTGTGGTCACTGAAGACTGGCAGCAGAACGCTGGGTAAAGGAGGAGAAAATAAAGGGAAATGGTGTTGCCCTCCTGTGTGGGATGAATCTAGGGGAGAATGGGGAAGAGGCAAGGGCATCAACCCCTAGAGGAGAGGGGTTAACTTCAGAGCAAGAAACGAGTTCCCGGACATTTTGGCGACATTTCACCGAACCGTCCGAGGTGGGGATAGAGACACCGCACGAGAATTGTTGTGGAGGCGGATGGGCAAGGGACAGCCCAATTTGGGGATTTGCGTGGTTTGACTTCGCCATGGCACGACGCAGCGGATCTCCTCGATCAAGCCCATGGCTCACCGGCCGAGTGCAAGGCCATGTGAGAAGTTGCTCAAGGAGAAGTTGGAAAGCCTCGAGAGCAAGGCGGCCGAGGAGCGCAGACGGAGTGCAAGGCCAAGGGCATGTGAGCAGCGATGCCATGTCCACTCAAGGAGGCCTTAGTAAATCAGTCAAGGGGCGATACAATTGAAGAGCTTCAAGATGAGGTCTCGCGAGTCCAGGAGGTGGAAGCGATGGCGCCTTGGAGAAATTCAAGAAGTCCGAGAGGTACAAGCGGAAAGAGACGGTTAGCCGAGTCAAGAGAGAGGTGGCCAAACCAAGAAGGCCGAGCACCACCGCAGAGCCAAGCAACCACTGGGAACAACCACCACGGTGGCTAAACCACCCACCGCCGTGGAACGGGAACCGAGGTGGGGAAGTCACCTGTGAGTGTCGCAGATGGAGGGATGATCTCCCGAGAATCAACAGCAGCCGCCCAGTGATTGTCCACGGAGGAGAGGGTAAGGACCTCAGATCAAGGGCGACAGTTACGGCGTCCGATGAGGATGCTCATGTCCCTGCTCGCCGCATGGTGAGCGGGTGCTCACCTAAACGTGTATGTGGTTGTTGGGATGGGAGGCGTAAACCACCGGTCAGACATCTTGACTGCCACAAAGCGCTACGCTGGTTCCTTCTCGAGTAGGAGCGGGCGCTATCCTCCGCAAGTGGTGCCGGAAGAGATGAGCGAGGCGCAGCCGAGCATGGAGGAGGAGCACACGATGGTTGTCCAAATGAGAGGAGCGGACAATGGACATAGAGGTCACAAAGGCAACGCCCGCTGGAAGGCGCGAGGGAAACTCAAAAGGAGAGTGAGGTGGAGGTTGTGGGGAAAATCGCCGGATCGCAGGCGAGGCCAAGAGCGAGAGGGGTCCCCATGGGCCGTGGGCGGCGGCATCGCGGGGCGCTGATTTTAGAGTCGCGATAGCCTAGGACCGGGTTTTTCAAAGTAGGGATAGGGAGTTCCATCACCAGAGCGTTGTGGCTTAGATTGGTAAGGCGCCGTGGTAGGAGCTACAATTTTAGACCCTAAAGAGAAGTGAGTCGTGTTGGACCACTGATGTATAAGAGACCTTTGGGTGTCTCTCAAAGATGTATTTCGTGTGTGAACTTCCGTATCGAACCTTCGTGGGGTTGATTGGAGACGCCCGTCAAGATCAAACGGAGCTCAGACCGCCTTCACACAAGAAGACCGGAAGATCTCGATGGTCGAGAGCGGAGTGGCCAAGCTCCACGCCTGCTGAATGGTGAGGCGCCCAACATGCGCGAGAAGGGGCAAGGGTTGCTGCGGAAAGTCGGGGTGAGATCGGCAAGGTGAACCGCCGGCACGATCATCTCCCCGTCCTCTTCCAACAAGCCGCCCATCGAAGTGTGTTAATTCCATGAGGAGGGGTCCGTGGCCCGGGTGAGGTCTGTGGCCGGAAGGGAGAGAGACTGTGCACATGTGGAGAGGTTCTCAAGAAGAGGGTGAGTATGCCGTGGTAAGGAATTGTGGTTGCGTTGAGGAAACGCGAGTAATAGAAAGAGGGAGGGGAAAAGCGAGGAGTGAGACCAAGAGGGGTCGACACCGCGAGCCGTCGCGCATTCCCCGATCGAGTGCCTAATTCCGGAAGTTCGAGCACGACCCCTAGGAGTGAATTAGAGTAGATGTGAGTCTATGTGTGTGGTGGGGAAGACCGACTGAGACCCCGTCCGGAAGCCGGGTGACGGCTGGTGGTCACGACAAGACGCGGCGCTACCGGTGGCCCGCCTGGTTGAGTCAACCGCTGCGGTGGCGAGCAACGCCACTCTGATGTGGAACCCCAGCGGCGGTGGAGTCCTCCACGATGGTCGGTTCCGTAGAGTGGGTGGTTGGTATGGCGTCGGTTGTGGTAGGTCTAGAACCATAGATCGTAACACTTGACACAACACCATTCCTTGGGATCAATCCTAGGACTATAACGACATAGAGGGTAATGTGGCCAAGGCTCTTCGGATGCAAAAACCCATTCCACACCTTGGAAAATATGAAGTTCGATAATGACAGAGCCGAGAGAAGGAGCGGGACGCCCCACGCATACGGCGAGCTCGACCATGAGTTTAACCACTTGCATCCGCACTACAGCGCAAAAGGAAAATGGGTTGCATCCACACCGCGAACGAATGCACGGGTTCCCACTCATGACGGCACGACATATCCGCCTTTGATAGGATTTCGAGCTCACAGAAGAATGAGAATTGTGCACAACACGCGGTATTGGCAAGTTCCTTGTACAAGAAGGCGAGGTCTTGAGAAAAGGGAGTTGTGAAGAGGCGTATGTGGCTGCTGCTATGTACGTGGCTTGTAAAGAAAGGACTCCTCGGTCAATGCAAGAAATCTGAGGCTTTGGGTACTGACTATAGCCTTGACCGGGGGTTGTTGGGAAGTTGGTGGACCTCCTAGAAATGAGGGCCGTGCATGACGAGCAGCCAGGAAATCCGCCGTCTTGGCGTCAAAGCTATCCGCCCAAGGATTTTGCAAGACCTTTGTTTTGTTCCGGGGCTCGAAATGCGCAAGGAAAGTCGAGTCTTTCAAGCGTGAGTGCCCTCGGAAAACAAAAATTCGATATCCAAGCTCCCCACATCGGTCCTGGGAGTTATATACATGGTCGTAAGATCTCGAGGGAACGTGCGGCTCGCTCAGAGCATTGCCGGCGCATGTAATGTGGCGGTGAGTACTCAAGAGCACTTACCGGTTGCGTCCGCATGCATCCGTTATAGTACCGGCATGGTTTTGCAAAGTAGAATTTTTGTTTGGAAGAGCTCGAATTGAGCCTTAGATTATCTTGTGAACTTGCCTTCAATCAAATAGCTCATGTGTGCTTCAGCTCACATACTAGCATGACATGGTGGTGACTTTTTCTCACTCGTAAAATTGTATCAATAGACGTGTGCATTATGACAAATTTGTTATGCTTGCTTTGAAGCAAGGGGTCAAATGTTTGTCCCGGGTGCCAAGAATGATGTGAGGAGTATGTCGCGTCGCACATAGTCGACATAGCTGCCGTGACCGAGACTCCCTCCATTAGCTCAATGTTTGAATCCTATGCATCCGACCGCGCCCATCCATACATCCGCATCGCATTCCACGGTCGGCATCGTCAACACGCATTCCCAACACTTACACTCATGCACACTCCCGACCATGCAAGTTAAAGGTTTGCCCGATGGACTTCATGGATTGGAAAAAGACCGTCGTCCACGTCCTTTAGTGACAAGATTTTTGCTTACGTTAAATCAAACATCGTGTGCATGGACATGACTCGTTTCACATAAGATTTTAGACTATCGCCACCTTCATTCTAGCGACCTACATTCTTGATTGCAATTTAGTACTATGCAAATCTTTGCTCCTAGGAGGTTTGAAAATTTTGGTGGGCAAAAGAGCTTCTCCTTGAGAAAGTTAAGTCCTCTAAAAACGCTCAACGCTTTTAATGGGGTCTCCACCCTTTTCAAAACTTGAATAGTAGTGATTGTTTTCATCCCACGCTTGGTTTTCACCCTCTACAAGGATGTGGTTTAGTCTAAAGGTTGTTCTTGGTTGACTTGATTTTCCTTCTCTGCATGCAAGTTGTCATTTCAAGCTCCAACATAGCTTGAGCGATAACCTTTGATATTTGGTACAAGTAGGCTAATTTACATAGGCCCTTTCTCTGAAACACTTTCAAAATTAAAAGCGGTTTCTCAAGCTTCACGATTCTGAGGTCGGGATTGCACGGCAGTGCCATCGATGCACTCAGGTGAGAAGTCTCACGGGAGGGCCGAAAGGGCGCACTCGGGAGTGGTAGGCCCGATAACCCTAAACCGTGGGCGAGACGTCGCATTGGGGAGTGGGAGGCTCGATCGTCGGGAGGCCGACGGACTCCGTGCATCTTGCCTTGCGGGTGTCTGGGGAGTGGGATAGACGGACTCCGTCCGGCGCATAGGCTAGCGGACTCTTGGCGTCCGGCGTTACGAAAGAAGAACTTTGTGGAAAAATTTGTGAGGCCAAAGTCCAAGGGCGGAATCAACCTCGAAGGAAGTGGGGCGAATTTAAGGGGAAAAAAAGGGATGGCGAAATCCAAGGATGATTGTTCCTTGGCCCATAGTAATTAGGGGTTTCGGGATGCAAAATTCACGTAAGATTCCCAAGGCCAAGGAAAACTTGGGTATATAAATGAGGGATGCGACTTACATATATTCATAAACATTGGACAAGCCCTCGTAAGGTGTCAAGGTTCAAGGTCACATGGAATCCTTTCTTGTTTGAAAAACAATCATTGTGCTTAGTCACTCATTGTCCAAAGTGGGTTAACGATTTGAAGGCTACACATTCCACTTTTTAATTATCTCAGACAGAGAATATGGAGTGAAATGTCTAGAGTGCAAGATAAAGGCAGATTTATGAGGACAGTGCAGGCGAGCATTTGGCGAGTGCGGTCTAGTGTTAGAAGAGCGTATCAGTGAAACCTTGGAATATAGGAAGTTCGATGACGCACGAGGAGAAGGGCGTGTGGGGCGTCGTGCCGGATGACTTGCTCGACCATGCTTTTTCCGCACTGAGCGCAAAGGAAAATGGGTTGCATCCACCTGCGGAACACGAATGCACGGGTTCCCACTCATGACAGACGATGTACGCCTTTGATAGGATTTGAGCTCGAAGAATGAGAATTGTGCTGGCAAGTTCCTTGTACAAGAAGGCGAGGTCTTGAGAAAGGGAGTTGTGAAGATGTGGCTGCTATGTAGTGGCTTGTAAAGAAGAAAGGACTCCTCGGTCAATGCAATCTACGAGGCTTTGGGTACTCAGCTATAGCCTTGACCAGGGGTTGTTGGGAAGTTGGTGGACCTCCTAGAAATGAGGGGCGCATGACCAGGAAATCCGCCGTCTTGGCGTCAACTATCCCCCCAAGGATTTTGCGACCTTGTTTGTTCAGGCTCGAAATGCAAGGAAAGTCTGTCTTTCAAGGTGAGTGCCCTCGGAAAACAAAAATTCGATATCAGAAGCTCCCACGATCGGTCCAGTTATATACATGGTGTGGATCTCGGGGCAGTGCACTCGCTCAAGAGCATTGCCGACGCATGTAATGTGGCGGTGAGTACGCCAAGAGCACTTACCGATTTTCGTCCGCATGCATCCGTTATAGTCGGCATGGTTTTGCAAAGTGGGAATTTTTGTTTGGAAGAGCTCGGGAATTGAGCCTTAGATTATCTTGTGAACTTGCCTTCAATCAAATAGCTCAGGTGTGTGAGGCTCACATACTAGCATGCGACATGGTCGTGACTTTTCTCACTACGTAAAATTCAATGTGTCATATGCATTATGGCCAAATTTGTTATGCTTTAAGCAAGGGGTCAAATGTTTGTCCCGGGTGCCAAGAATGATGTGAGGAGTATGTCGTCGCACATAGTCGACATAGGCTGCGTGACCGGACTCCCTCCATTAAGCTGTCAATGTTTGAATCCTATGCATCCGACCGCCCATCCATACATCGGCGCCGCATTCCACGGTCAGCCGTCAACACGCATTCCCAACACTTACACTCACACTCCCGACCATGCAAAGTTAAAGGTTTGCCGGATGGACTTCATGGATTGGAAAAAGACCTTCGTCGTCCGTCCTTTAGTGACAAGATTTTGCTTACGTTAAATCAAACATCGTGTGCATGGACATGACTCGTTTCACATAAGATTTTAGACTATCGCCACCTTCATTCTAGCGACCTACATTCTTGATTGCAATTTAGTACTATGCAAATCTTTGCTCCTAGGAGGTTTGAAAATTTTGGTGGGCAAAGAGCTTCTCCTTGAGAAAGTTAAGTCCTCTAAAAACGCTCAACGCTTTTAATGGGGTCTCCACCTTTCAAAACTTGAATAGTAGTGATTGTTTCATCCACGCTTGGTTTTCACGCCTCTACAAGGATGTGGTTTAGTCTAAAGGTTGTTCTTGGTTGACTTGAGTTTTCCTTCTCGCATACAAGTTGTCATTTCAAGCTCCAACATAGCTTGCGATATAGCCTTTGATATTTTACAAGTAGGCTAATTTACATAGGCCCTTTCTCGAAACACTTTCAAAAATTAAAACGGTTTCTCAAGCTTCACGATTCTGGTCGGGATTGCCGACCGGTGCCATCGATGCACTCACCGGTGAGAAGTCTCACGGAGAGAAAGGGCGCCTCGGGAGTGGTAGGCCGATAACCCTAAGTGGGGAGAACGTCGCATTGGGGAGTGGGAGGCTCGATCGTCTTGGTAGGCCGGACTCCGATGCATCTTGGCCTTGCGGGTGTCGGGAGTGCGCCAATAGGACGGAGACTCCGGCGTCCGGCGCAGTAGGCTAAGCGGACTCTTGGCGTCCGGCTCGAGAAAGAAGAACTTTGTGGAAAAATTTGTGAGGCCAAAGTCCAAGGACTAGAATCAACCTCGAAGGAAGTGGGCGAATTTAAGGGGGAAAAAAAGGGGATAGCGAAATCCAAGGATGATTGTTCCTTGGCCCATAGTAATTAGGGGTTGGGATGCAAAATTCCGTAAGATTCCCAAGGGCCAAGGAAAACTTGGGTATATAAATGAGGGATCGACTTACATATATTCATAAACATTGGACAAGCCCTCGTAAGGTGTCAAGGTTCAAAGGTCCTTTGTGGAATCCTTTCTTTGTTTGAAAAACAATCATTGTGTAGTCACTCATTGTCCAAAGCCCTCGTGGGTTAACGATTTGAAGGCTACATTCCACTTTTTAATTATCTCGGGACAGAGAATATGGAGTGAAATGTCTAGAGTGCAAGATAAAGGCGATTTATGAGGACAGTGCAGGCGGCATTGCAGTGCGGTCTAGTGTTAGAAGAGCGTCGTGTCGCGAAACCTTGGAATATAGGAAGTTCGATAATGACAAGCACGAGGAAGGAGGCGTGTGGGGCGTCCTACGTACGGATGACTTGCTCGACCATGCTGGCTAACCACTTGCATCCGCACTACGCAAAGGAAAATGGGTTGCATCCACCGCTGCGGAACACGAATGGGTTCCCACTCATGACCAGCGACTGATATCGCCTTTGATAGGATTTGAGCTCGAGAAAGAATGAGAATTGTGCACAACAGTATTGGCAAGTTCCTTGTACAAGAAGGCGAGGGTCTTGAGAAAAGGAGTTGTGAAGAGGCGTATGTCTGCTATGTACGTGGCTTGTAAAGAAGAAAGGACTCCTCGGTCAATGCAAGAAATCTACGAGGCTTTGGTACTACTGCATAGCCTTGACCAGGGGTTGTTGGGAAGTTGGTGGACCTCCTAGAAATGAGGGCCGTGCATGACGAGCCGCGAGGGAAATCATGCCGGCGTCCAAAGCTATCCGCCCAAGGATTTTGCGACCTTTTTTGTTCGCTCGAAATCGCAAGGAAAGTCAGAGCTGTCTTTCAAGTGAGTGCCTCGGAAAACAAAAATTCGATATCCAAGCTCCCCACGATCGGTCAGCGAGTTATATACATGGTAAGATCTCGAGGGAACCGTGCAGCTCGCTCAAGAGCATTGCCGCATGTAATGTGGCGGTGAAATGCGCTCAAGAGCACTTACCAGATTTTGCGTCCGCATGCATCCGTTATAAATGCGGCATGGTTTTGCAAAGTGGGAATTTTGTTTGGAAGAGCTCGAGAATTGAGCCTTAGATTATCTTGTTGTGAACTTGCCTTCAATCAAATAGCTCATGTGCTTGAGCTCACATACTAGCATGCGACATGGTCGTGACTTTCTCACTACGTAAAATTAAATGTATCAATAGGTGTGTGTGCATTATGGCCAAATTGTTGCTTGGCAAGGGGTCAAATGTTTGTCCCGGGTGCCAAGAATGATGTGAGGAGTATGTCGCGTCGCACATAGTCGACATAGCTGTGACCGAGACTCCCTCCATTACATCAATGTTTGAATCCTATGCATCGCCCATCCATACATCCAGCATCGCATTCCACGGTCAGCATCGTCAACACGCATTCCCAACACTTACACTCATGCACACTCCCGACCATGCAAAGTTAAAGGTTTGCCGATGGACTTCATGGATTGGAAAAAGACCGTCGTCCGTCCTTTAGTGACAAGATTTTTGCTTACGTTAAATCAAACATCGTGTGCATGGACATGACTCGTTTCACATAAGATTTTAGACTATACGCCACCTTCATTCTAGCGACCTACATTCTTGATTGCAATTTAGTACTATGCAAATCTTTGCTCCTAGGAGGTTTGAAAATTTTGGTGGGCAAAAGAGCTTCTCCTTGAGAAAGTTAAGTCCTCTAAAAACGCTCAAAACGCTTTTAATGGGGTCTCCACCCTTTTCAAAACTTGAATAGTAGTGATTGTTTTCATCCACGCTTGGTTTTCACTGCCTCTACAAGGATGTGGTTTAGTCTAAAGGTTGTTCTTGGTTGACTTGAGTTTTCCTTCTCTTGCATGCAAGTTGTCATTTCAAGCTCCAACATAGCTTGATGCGATAGCCTTTGATATTTAGTACAAGTAGGCTAATTTACATAGGCCCTTTCTCGAAACACTTTCAAAAATTAAAGCGGTTTCTCAAGCTTCACCGATTCTGAGGTCGGGATTGCACGACGGCCATCGATGCACTCACCGGTGAGAAGTCTCACGGGAGGGCCGAGAAAGGGCGCCTCGGGAGTGGTAGGCCCGATAACCCTAAGCAGTGGGCGAGAGGCGTCGCATTGGGGAGTGGGAGGCTCGATCGTGCGGGTAGGCGGACTCCGTGCATCTTGGCCTTCTTGGGTGTGCGGAGTGCGCCAATAGGGCAGCGGACTCCGCGCGAAGTGAGCTAGCGGACTCTTGGCGTCCGTTACGAGAAAGAAGAACTTTGTGGAAAAATTTGTGAGGCCAAAGTCAAGGACGGAATCAACCTCCGAAGGAAGTGGGGCGAATTTGGGGAAAAAAGGGGATGACGAAATCAAGGATGATTGTTCCTTGGCCCATGGTAATTAGGGGTTTGGGATGCAAAATTCACGTAAGATTCCCAAGGGCCAAGGAAAACTTGGATATAAATGAGGATCGACTTACATATATTCATAAACATTGGACAAGCCCCTCGTAAGGTGTCAAGGTTCAAGGTCCATGGAATCCTTTCTTTGTTTGAAAACAATCATTGTGCTTAGTCACTCATTGTCCAAAGCCCTCGTGGGTTAACGATTTCAAGGCTACACATTCCACTTTTTAATTATCTCGGGACGGTAGAGAATATGGAGTGAAATGTCTAGAGTGCAAGATAAAGGCAATTTATGAGGACAGCGGCAGAGCGGCATTTGCAGTGCGGTCTAGTGTTAGAAGAGCGTCGTGTCGGCGAAACCTTGGAATATAGGAAGTTCGATAATGACAGCACGAGGAAGGAGGCGTGTGGGGACGTCCACGTACGGATGACTTTTCGACCATGCTGGCCTAACCACTTGCATCACTCTGAGCAAAGGAAAAATGGGTTGCATCCACAACTGCGGAACACGAATGCACGGGTTCCCACTCATGACTGATATACGCCTTTGATAGGATTTGAGCTCGCGAAAGAATGAGAATTGTGCACAACACGCGGTGTCAAGTTCCTTGTACAAGAAGGCGAGGTCTTGAGAAAAGGGAGTTGTGAAGAGGCGTGTGTGGCTGCTGCTATGTCGTGGCTTGTAAAGAAGAAAGGACTCCTCGGTCAATGCAAGAAATCTACGAGGCTTTGGGTACTGACTATAGCCTTGACCGGGGGTTGTTGGGAAGTTGGTGGACCTCCTAGAAATGAGGGTGCATGACGAGCACGAGGAAATCCGCCGTCTTGGCGTCAAAATATCGGCCCAAGGATTTTTGCAGCTTTTGTTCAGGGCTCGAAATCAAGGAAAGTCTGCGAGGCTGTCTTTGTGAGTGCCCTCGGAAAACAAAATTCGATATCAAAGCTCCCACGATTGGTCACCGGAGTTATATACATAGTGCAGCAGATCTCGGGGAACGTGCGGCTCGCTCAAGAGCATTGCGGCGCATGTAATGTGGCGGTGAGTACGCTCAAGAGCACTTACCCGGCGTCCGCATGCATCCGTTATAGTGCGGCATGGTTTTGCAAAGTGGGAATTTTTGTTTGGAAGAGCTCGGGAATTGAGCCTTAGATTATCTGTGAACTTGCCTTCAATCAAATAGCTCAGTGTGCTTGAGGCTCACATACTAGCATGCGACATGGTCGGTGACTTTTTCTCACTACGTAAAATTAAATGTATCAATAGTATGTGCATTATATGACCAAATTTGTTATGCTTCTTTGAAGCAAGGGGTCAAATGTTTGTCCCGGGTGCCAAGAATGATGTGAGGGTATCGCGTCGCACATAGTCGACATAAATGCCGTGACGAGACTCCTCCATTAACGTCAATGTTTGAATCCTATGCATCCGACCAGCGCCCATCCATACATGCGCCGCATTCCAGTCGCATACGCATTCCCAACACTCATGCACACTCCGACCATGCAAAGTTAAAGGTTTGCATGGACTTCATGGATTGGAAAAAGACCTTCGTCCACGTCCTTTAGTGACAAGATTTTTGCTTCGTTAAATCAAACATCGTGTGCATGGACATGACTCGTTTCACATAAGATTTTAGACTATCTCACCTTCATTCTAGCGACCTACATTCTTGATTGCAATTTAGTACTATGCAAATCTTTGCTCCTAGGAGGTTTGAAAATTTTGGTGGGCAAAAGAGCTTCTCCTTGAGGAGAAAGTTAAGTCCTCTAAAAAGCGCTCAACGCTTTTAATGGGGTCTCCACCCTTTTCAAAACTTGAATAGTAGTGATTGTTTTCATCCCACGCTTGGTTTTCACCGCCTCTACAAGGATGTGGTTTAGTCTAAAGGTTGTTCTTGGTTGACTTGATTTCCTTCTCTTGCATGCAAGTTGTCATTTCAAGCTCAACATAGCTTATGCGATAGCCTTTGATATTTGGTACAAGTAGGCTAATTTACATAGGCCCTTTCTACGAAACACTTTCAAAAATTAAAACGGTTTCTCAAGCTTCACCGATTCTGAGTCGGGATTGCCGACGGTGCCATCGTGCACTCACGGTGAGAAGTCTCACGGGAGGGCCGAAAGGGCACTCGGGAGTGGTAGGCCCGATAACCCTAAACCGTGGAGAACGTCGCATTGGGGAGTGGGAGGCTCGATCGTCGGGTGGGACGGACTCCGTGCATCTTGGCCGGGTGTCAAGAGTGCGCCAATGGGGCGAGACTCCGGCGTCCGGCGCAAGTAGGCTAGCGGACTCTTGTGGCGTTCGAGAAAGAAGAACTTTGTGGAAAAATTTGTGAGGCCAAAGTCCAAGGACGGAATCAACCTCGAAGGAAGTGGGGCGAATTTAAGGGAAAAAAGGGATATGAAATCCAAGGATGATTGTTCCTTGGCCCATAGTAATTAGGGGTTTCGGATGCAAAATTCCACGTAAGATTCCCAAGGGCCAAGGAAAACTTGGGTATATAAATGAGGGATCGACTTACATATATTCATAAACATTGGACAAGCCCCTCGTAAGGTGTCAAGGTTCAAGGTCCATGGAATCCTTTCTTGTTTGAAAAACAATCATTGTGTAGTCACTCATTGTCCAAAGCCCTCGTGGGTTAACGATTTCAAGGCTACACATTCCACTTTTTAATTATCTCGGGGACGGTAGAATATGGAGTGAAATGTCTAGAGTGCAAGATAAAGGCAGATTTATGAGGACAGCAGTGCAGAGCGCATTTGCAGTGCGGTCTAGTGTTAGAAGAGCGTCGTGTCGGAGAACCTTGGAATATAGGAAGTTCGATAATGACACGAGCACGAGGAGAAGGGCGTGTGGGGCGTCCTCATTACACGGATGACTTGCTCGACCATGCTGGCCTAACCACTTGCATCCACTCTGAGCAAAGGAAAATGGGTTGCATCCTGCGGAACACGATGCGGGTTCCCACTCATGGCAACGACTGATATACGCCTTTGATAGGATTTCGAGCTCGCGAAAGAATGAGAATTGTGCACAACACGGTATTGGCAAGTTCCTTACAAGAAGGCGAGGGTCTTGAGAAAAGGGAGTTGTGAAGAGGCGTATGTGGCTCTGCTATGTCGTGGCTTGTAAAGAAGAAAGGACTCCTCGGTCAATGCAAGAAATCTCGAGGCTTTGGGTACATGGCTATAGCCTTGACGGGGTTGTTGGGAAGTTGGTGGACCTCCTAGAAATGAGGGCCGTGCATGACCAGCACAGGAAATCCGCCGTCTTGGCGTCAAAGCTATCCGGCCCAAGGATTTTGCGACCTTTTTTGTTCCTCGAAATCGCAAGGAAAGTCGATGTCTTTCATGAGTGCCCTCGGAAAACAAAAATTCGATATCAGCTCCCCGATCGGTCACCGCGGAGTTATATACATAGTGCAGAGATCTCGGGAGGAATGCTCGCTCAAGAGCATTGCGGCATGTAATGTGGCGGTGAGTGCTCAAAAGCACTTACGTTTGCGTCCGCATGCATCGTTATTCGGCATGGTTTTTGCAAAGTGGGAATTTTTGTTTGGAAGAGCTGGGGTGCCTTAGATTATGTGTTAGGGAGCAGACTCGAGGCGTCGGCGAAGCAGTCGAGGCCGTTAGGCGAGTTCTGGGCGTCGCCCGGCGTTCGTTACAGGCGTAAGGGGCGGCGAGTGCGGGGCGAGCCGCGCCTCACTCGACTGGGGCGGTGGCGGGAGTCTCTTGCATCTTTAAATGCCTTGTGCAACCACTTTAAAAGTCTTTTTTCTCTCTCTTTCGTTTCACTTCGCCGAGTTTTCACTTTCACGCTTTGTTTGTTTCTTTCGGTTTTGATTTATCCTTTCTAACTTCTTCTGGCGTTGAAGGGGTATACCGGCGATTTCGGATCTGCTGTCTTGAGAATAATACTTCTTTCTTTGTTCATTATACGGTCCGAAGAAAGTTAATCATTTCAAAATTTAAAAGCAGGAATATTTACGGGCAATGGTAAATGTTAGGTATCGTACATATTCAATTTCACCATCAGAAATATGATGTACTAACCTCAAATAGTGCAAACAACTCCTTTTGATTCTTGATAACTACAAACAAAAATCGGTTAATATTTTACCTCCATCTCAAGTCGAAGAAGATCTTGCTCGGTAAATACCTTTCTCACTAATGTGAGGCAATGGCTGTGAAGATTTCCCACTACGGAAATGTGATTGGACGTTACGCAAGAGGTATCAACGTTAAAATTTACATATTTGAAAATACGAATATCAATTTTCCTTGTTTACATAAATAAATTATTACGAACTTACCTTTTGAATGTTTTTGTAGTTTCTGGATCTTCCATCGAGTCAACAAGTCTGTGGTTTCGACTCCTTATTTTCAATGGCTGGCATATTTACGCATTACCAAAACTCAAATTTCATTAGTACTACATAAACTGATTCAGTAAACTATACTAAGAATAATATAAACCGATAACACTTACTTTTTTGGATCTCCATGTACTGTTCTAGGGTTGCTGTCGACCCATCTTCATTGCAGATCGGCTGCGGTGGATCTTTGAGGCTATGTTCCCAAATGGGAACATATCTACTTTTAAAATCTTGGAAGACTTGTGGATACTGAAAGTTATCCATCCATTTTCCAAAATCGGCAAATTCTTTCGATGGTCCATACGTTGGTGCATTATCTTGACTTCTTTTTCCTCTTTTGTCCTTTGAAAAAACGATGTTATCATTATATACTTACAAATAAACTAATTATTATTTACAAACATACATGACAATTACGATGAAAGATGGTAGTGTTGTTGATTTTTAATAATCCATTGCTTCAATTTTCTCCTTAATTTCCTTAAAGCAACTTGTTGACACTATCAGTAAACAAGGAAATTAGTATTTATTACTGTAAATAAATACACATGAGACCTAGTGTTAGTTGATTACCTCCAAAATCGAATTGAGATCATTGTCCATTAAACCTCGGACCCAGTCATTGTTTCCAACTCTAATTGAGCTGTTGTTGAGAGATTCTTCTTAATATCCTGTAACCATATACAACTAAAGTGAGTTTGAGATCTGATCGTTATGCGATCCTACGAAAGTTGCGAGAACCAAGTCTTTACCTTTTAATTTTTTCCAGTTAGGCGGGCACTGGCAAAGGGCTGCAAGTCCTTTTGTCCATTGATGTGAACATAGTGTGCTCAGTAGTCTTGTATCAAAGATATCGAGTTAGAAATGTTCACGGGGATTCAATTTAGTTTATTGAAATGTATTACCTTTCTCAACTATCTTTCGTATCTCAATGAGAGGATTTGAACTTCACTGTCATCATATCCACGGATCCCCATGGGTGGGAACATTGTTGTTTGATCGCGTTAAGGTTTGTTGGGTCTTTACTATTGTCGTCACTTTACGGAAAGCAGTCATTTACCATGAGTCAACGGAAAATGGATTTACGTGTGGCGAAATGATCATTACCTTCTTGGATGTCGACCATTTCATCGCGTTGCTCTCATTCTGGATGCCATTCGTAATAAAAGCAGCAATGAATAACTTGAACTTTTAAAATGC
>VJWM01000334.1:0-57336 GCA_010909165.1 Anthoceros angustus | reverse complement strand
GCATCGCTTCAGGCGAAGCTTCTGCGCGTCGTTCAGGAAAAGCCTTCACCCCGATCGGCAGCCGGTCGGAAGTTCACGTCGACACGCGCTTCTCTGCGCCACGAATCGCGATCTGCAGATGGAGGTCGACGCGGGAAGATTTTCGACGCGACCTGTTCTATCGTCTCAGCGTCATCAACGTCGAACTACCGCCGCTGCGCGAACGAGGAGACGACGTGATCCTGCTCGCCGAGCGATTCCTGGAGACCCTACGACCGCCGGGCAGCGTCGTGCGAGGCTTCTCGGACGAGACGCTCGAGCGGTTCCGAACGCACTTTGGCCGGAAACGTGCGGGAACTTCAAACGCCGTCGAACGGGGTCTCGCTTTGGCGAAGACCGATCGCATCGAGGTGAGCGATCTTCCGGCGGCGCTTCGACCCAGGAAAGCCGAGGAATCGGACCGGCAGCGAGGAAAGGCGAACGCTTCGCTCGCCGAGACTCTCGAGGATGCGGAACGGATTACCTCGTATCGTTGCGCAAACATTCCGGGAACGTCTCGCGCGGCGGTGAGCGCCTCGATGTCGCGGCAGGAATGCACAAGCTTCTCAAGAAGCACGGCATCTCTGCATCCGACTTTCGCGGCACGACGTTTCTACCAAATAAGAAGGACAAAGAACGGATTATGGACCGAGAAGAGAATGTGTGATTATAGACCCTTTAATGCCGTGGACACCACAAGACAGATACCCAATGCTTGTTCCAGAGGAGATTTTCGACAATTTTAGGAGGAGCACGATTTCCATACTCGACTTGGAGGTGGCTTCAACCAGATTCTGATGGCTGAAGAGGATCGCCCCAAGACTGCATTTCATGGCAGCCGGCAACTCTAGGAGGGCTTGTCATGCCCTTTAACAAGAACGCCCAATATGTTTTCAAGGCCATGGACATCGTGTTTGCGGTGATCCGGCAATGAGAGAGATGATGTGCTCGCTTACAACATACATTTGAGGAGCATCTTAAGCATCCGCAACTTTGTTTGAGCGCTTGCGCCTGCCAATCGGAGTGCCAATCCTATGGTTCATGACCGCGGCTTGTTTTAATGGATTAGTTTTTTTTTTGGTGGTTACTTCTTAGTAGGGATAGGGCGGAGTTAGCTAATAAGGCCATTTTTGGCCAGATTGCACTTAGTGTGCAATTCCTAGACCCTAAGTCCGTCCCGGCGGGGTCCGACGGAGTAAGTTCGTCCGGGCGGGGTCCGACGGAGTAAGTCCGTCCCGGCGGGGTCCGACGGAGTAAGTCCGTCCGGGCGGGGTCCGACGGAGTAAGTCCGTCCGGGCAGGGTCCGACGGAGTAAGTCCGTCCGGGCGGGTCCGACGGAGTAAGTCCGTCCGGGCGGGGTCCGACGGAGTAAGTCCGTCCGGGTGGCGTTCGACGGAGTAAGTCCGGTCGGGCGTCTTAGTCCGGATAGCATAGTCTGGAACAGATCTGCTGCTTGGTGGGGAAACAACTGGTGGAAGAAGTCCGGCGAATGATGAGCTACTGCCTTGGCTACTACGACCTGTGGTTAGGGTACACATACATGGGGTTAGACTAGGTGAGGGGAGTATAAGGAGGCCTCGGCGCCTAGACCAAGTGCATTCATCCCGTGCACCATCTTTGCGCCTCCGTGTTTCGCCCGCGGCTCGAGGAGCGGGTGAGTTCGCGCCACCGCAAGGTGACTAATTGGTGGTAGAGGGATGTGTTTAGAGCTCGCGACGAGCCCGCCAACACGCTTGATGGGTGCACTGGCCTCGGACCAGCCTGTGGAGGTGTTCGGGGTGATTTCGTGCTAGACTAACCTTGGAGGCTACCGAACGGAGGTCAGGGGTTGCGGTGCTGGGCCAAGCTTCTCCAGTAACGTGAAGCCCTGGAGGGGATTAGGAGGCGCTTGGGGTGACCTGGCGGAAGCCATCCCCGAGGTCATTGAACGAGGCCGGGGTTGCAGTGCGGTGGCCACTCAGTAACGTGAAGCGCCCGAGGGGATTAGGGAGGCGCTTGGGGTGACTGGGCGGAAGCCATCCCCGAGGTCACTGGAACGGAGGTCAGGTTGTCAAGCCACTTCTCCGCTAACGGAAGTGCACCGGGAGATTAGGGAGGCGCTTGGGGCGGAAGCCATCCCCTGAGGCCGGAACGGAGGTCGGGGTTGCAGTGCCGAAAGCCATTCGCAGTAACGTGAAGCAGCTGAGGGGATTAGGAGGCGCTTGGGGTGACTCCACGGAAGCCATCCCCGAGGTCATTGAACGAGGCCGGGGGTTGCAGGCGGCCACTCAGTAACGTGAAGCGCCCGAGGGGATTAGGGAGGCGCTGGGGTGACGTCAAGGAAGCCATCCTCGAGGTCACTGGAACGAGGTCAGGTTGCAGTCACGGGTTTACTCTCGCAGTAACGTGTGCACCAAGGAGATTAGGAGGCGCTTGGGGTGACTACCGGGCGGAAGCCATCCTCGGAGGCTGCTGGAACGAGGTCAGAAGGCAGTCGTAACCTTCCGCAGTAACGTGAATTACGAAATATGGAAATGGTGCAAACCAATTGAGTATTTATCAATTACATTATTGTAGAAATACAAGAAAGCATTAGTAAATTGATTGTAGCAACTAGACTTATTCTAGTAGCCAAGAGACATGACCTTGGCCTAGGACGTAACCCTAATGAAAGGGTAAGCTAACAAATTAAAGCTATATACACACATACACTAGATAGCTAGATATAATAACTATAAGTACAACTCAACACTCTATCTTCAATACTCCCACTTGTTGATTATTGCATAGTGTACAGCCTTTTCTCCGCGAAAGCACCGTGTGATCAGAAGTGTGAGCTGAGGCGTGTGTGTGTACAAGATTTGATGTACCTCAGCAAATTTCAACCGAAATGAATGGAACAAACCAGGTGAAGGCGGCCTTACATGTGTGCCATAAGCATATTAGCTTGCCTTTAATGCTCCTGGGTTCATTCTTTCATGCCTTCTAGAGCGAGATCCCAAGCTCCTAGGCAAGATGTCTCATCTTCCGAGTCCGTGACTTGTCCTCACCGCCAAGCGCCGTGGTTCACTGTGAGGGATGCTCTAGGTAGGTTTGGCGTCAGAAGTTAGAATGACCGCCCATCTCCCGAGCCGAGGCAAAGGGAGTAACCACTCAGCGGCAGCCCACAAATGGGTCTTCTGCGAACTGCCGCCTTAGGGTGCCGAAAGGAAGGAACAACAACGCCGGTGCTTGAGGAGCGGCGCGGGCAGTAGCCGCAGCAAGTGGAGCAAGAGCCCCGCAGAAGACCGCGAGATGGAGCCCACCGCCGCCTCGCACCCCGCCAGCCAGAAGCCAATTATTTTCGAGCTTGCTTGACGCAGTGCAAAAGTAGAAGGGTGAGTTCAAGTATTCATCCGGCGAGCCACATCCTCCTCGCAGACCCAAGTTCCCGAGCCTTTAAGAACGAGTCGTCGGAGACGAAAATTGTTACCTCGGGGTTGTGCTGCCTCAGTGCTTTATTTGGTGTGCTGGTCACAGCTCAAGATGGTGAGAGTCCGTGTCCAGAATCGGCCTGTGCTTTAGATGACCACATCATAAGCTTCTATAGTAAGTATTACTCTTCCTGCTTGGGCGTAATCCTTCTCGCCACATTTAGTTTGCCAATTTTTCCTAAACCCCGCAGTCCGCTGCCATGAATTCACCACCTTTTCCTAATCAGCCCCACTCGCCCCTCACTGTGATCCGAGGAACGCTAGACGAGGAGGAGAGCCAGGCACCAAGGAGAGGATCTCCTACGAGGAGAAAGAAAAGAAACCCCTCGCTCAGTGGTGAGACATTCTCTCTACTTCATCGGACATGCATCTTGGGAGAAGACTTAAGACTCTACTAACGTGAGTAGGAGGTCCCTTTACGCCTCCCCAAGCTATGATGATATGATGATGGCCAAGAATGATTAAATTGCGGCTTTAGCTCATAGGCTAGGTTAGGATTGGTTTTGCTTGGCCTCCTGGTAGCCTCGGCGCCATGCCCAAACTTTTCATGTGCTCAAGTAAAGGCCCCTACTCGTGGCTTTTGTGAACAAATCTGATTGTCTCTGCTGGTATATACTCTGTAATCGACCCGATTTGATAAGATCCCTAATGAAGTGGTATTCCACTTCCACGTGCTTGAAAGGGAGTGAAAAATGTGGTTCTTGGCCAAAGTTCATGGATCCTTGGTTGTTTGGGTTCTAATAGTGGTGAAGTAGGAGGGCAATCCAGCCTTAAACATTAGCTTGCACCAAGCTATTTCTTTAGCAGCAGATGTGAGGACCGATATTCAGCTTTCATACGGAAGTTGCAACTGCTGGTCGCTTCTGCTTGACCAGCATATGCTAGAATTGCATGGAAGCCCAAGCAAAGATGCTATATTAACAATGAATCAAGTGTGTTCATAGGTGGGCTTTTATAGGTGGTCTCGTAAGGGTGTGTCCTTTCGCTAGCCTAGCTAACTACCTATACTAACGCCTAGGTCTAGCTGACTAACCATATTGGTACAGAACCAACGTGGTCTGCTATTATTTCTAACTCTCCCTCTCAGACACGTTGCCGTTCTGAGAGCTCCGAACTAAGAAAAGGAGATCACTACTAAAAGAAACTGCCACTGAAGGCTACCATCTTCGGCTCGGCTGTCACATCTTCTAGTCGCACCTGCTGACGCTGAGTCTGTCGTCGACAGCAACTCACGCAGTAGAGCACCAGTCATGACCAGAGCAGAAGCAAGTCTTCAACTTAAGTTATCTTCGTAGATGATGGAACAAACATGGAAAGCCTCACCAAATGAGTGATTTGTCTAGCGTCACATAGCTACTACAATCTACAAGTCCGAGCCCTTCTCCGTGGAAAAAAGTGTTTAAACTTGAGACTTGCCGTAACATCGGCCAGACATCATCTGTTGATACATACCGTATCTTCACTAAGCCCTCTCGAGCATCTCTAACATAATGATGTTGAATGTCAATGTGCTTAGTGCGGGCGTGAAACACAGGGTTAGAAACCGTATATGGCGATATATTATCACAAGCGAGGTCCCGCTTGTTGCATACCCAAGTCTTCGATAACTTCCTTTCCCACTGCCTCCTTAGTGGCTTCGTGAGAGCTTTGTACTCGACTCGTGGAAGATAAAGATATTGAGGCTTGTTTCCTACAAGACCAATTTACAACAAAGGAGCCCGAGGAAGCAATAAGCCGATAGACTCTTTCGGGTGTCTGCATCGGAAGCCCAATCTGCATCGACATAGCAAGTCAATTGTAGACTCCTTTTGCCACTAGGCTTGTAGCAGAGACCATAGTTAGAAGTACCCTTGAGGTACCGTGATAATTCTTTAAGTGCTACCCTGATCCCTTCCGGGTTCTCGTGAGAATTGGGCAACAGACACATGATTAGATATGTCCGGTCTTGTCCAGTTGTTAAGAAACATGAGAGTGCCAACCGCCATACGATAAGGTACACTCTCCATTTTTCCTTCCGATCGGACAAGAAGATGAGGAGAGCTTAACACCAACAAAGACTGGAGTGGTAGCCGCCGTGCATTCTCCAAGTTGAACCTCTTGAGCATCCCGGCTACATATCGACCTTGATGAAGGTAGATTGCTCCAGTGGACGTGTCTTTGTGTACGTGCATTCCAAGAATGTATTTAACTTGACCCGATCTTTCATTTCAAACTCCTTGTCGAGATCACTTGATCCGTTAACCAACTCCACATTGTTACTGGGGATAACTAAGTCATCCACGATAACGCTATCAAAACAAGTGAGCTGTCCTTTGTAGCACATAGTTAGTATCTGCTTTGCACGAAGCCAATCTTCTTAAGATAAGAGTCAATTCTCTTGTACCACACGAGGACTTTGTTTGAGCCCATAAATAGAACGAAGGAGTTTACACACTTGTGCGAATCTCTTATCCTCATAATCCTCGTTGATCCATGTAGATCTCTTCTTCCAAGTGACCATAGAGGAAAGTCGATAACGCTCCGATAGATGTCCAAGTTAAGTTCAAGACATAAAGCAAGGAGCATCCTTATCGAAGTCGCTTTGACGGTGTGAGTAGACTTGATCGCCTTGATAGTCGACTCCCTCTTTCTGACTATAGCCCTTGGCCACTAGCCTCGCTTTATAACGTATGCGGGGCTCAACCTCTTGAAACTTTGTTTTGAGTACCCACTTGCACTTGACAGTAGTCCTTCCTGGGGGTAGATCCACTAACGCCCAAGTGTTATTCTTGACTAAAGAGTTATACTCATCGTCAACAGCCAGTTTCCACTTGTTAGCCTCAGGTCTAGCATATGCTTCTTGAAGTGTGAGAGGATCTCCTCCTCAAAACAATGTAACTCATAGCAAGAGAATAGGCTAGGATCAAGATCAAGATAACCAGCTTGATTGAACTCCAAGTCAAATGGCTTCTCATTCCAGGTGTCTTAGTCTCGACGTAGGGTACCTACGCTGTGAACAACGACTTGTCTCGGGGTGATGGAGGCGGTAAAGGAATGTCTGAGCCTCTCCAAAGATGTATGTCCCCAAATCCAGAGGCAATCGCCTTGTGCATCATCCATGGGCCGATCATATTCCTCTCGAAAGGTGAACCGGAAGAACCGAATCGCTTGAGGTAAAGGAGCCATGGGTGGACAGAAGACCAGCAGGAAAAGACGAAGGGCTTAAATCAAAGTGAACAGAATCGCCGTCAGTAGAGCGGGGACTATTGGGGATAGAAGCTGCATCATCATCCTCATCCAAAAGCGGACCAGAGGAGAGAATGCTAGCCTCGTCGAAAGTGACAGTCCGAGCATAAACAGGAGTCCGAGTAGCCACGTCAATCAACTTGTACGCCTTGCGATCCTCACCATAACCCACAAACACCAGCTTCCGTGCTCGGGAAGAAAGCTTATCACGGAGCTGGGAGGGGACATAGGCATAAGCAGGAGAGCCAAAGACGCGCAAATGGGTGATCAACGGCTTGTACCCATGCCAGCACTCGAAAGGAGTACGGCCAACAACGGACTTGGTCAGCAACCTGTTCTTGATGTATGCTGCCGTAGAGACTGCCTCAGCCCAAAAAGACTTAGGCAAGCGAGACTGGGCTAACATAGCTCGCGCCATGGCCATGAGATCGCCATTGGCCTTCTAAAGAACGCCATTCGGCGTAGGGAAAAGAATTGTCTCAAGATCCCACGCCTCAGAGTCTTTGAATCGATGGTTGCTGAGTTCTCCGCATTGTCGGATCTCGATGCACCGTAGCTTGCATCCGCAGTAACTCGCCATAGAAACAAAAGGTGAGAACACGGCAAAGGAGTCACTCTTGAGACGAAGCGGGTACGCAAAAGAGTAGCAGGAATAATCATCCAATATCGTCATAAAATGGCGTGCTCTGCCTAAAGAAGTAACAGGGAGAGGTCCACACAAGTCTACGTGAACTAACTCCAAAGGCTGAGAAGCCCTATGAGGTGAAGACCAGAGTAGGGAGAGCTCCATGCAGCACACACGCCTACAAAGAGGTGGTGTCTTGGCCAAGGAGGGCAACTTATCTCGATACAAGTCCCGCTGAGTCATGGCAAGGAGCTTGGTGATTGAGGTGCCCAAGTCGACAAGTGCCAAAGTAGGGCATTCCTGATGGAGGGAGCCTGTGGTGAGACAACCTTAGAAGATGCTACCACCGCAGAAGTGTAGTGTACACAGTGTGCTGAAGATGTAGAGATCATCGCTGGGCTGCCTCCGCTAACTTGCCTTACCGAGAGGAACGATAGAGAAAACAATCCTCACGTCCAAACTCCACCAAAAGCTCCATCTAGCGTGTTGGCGAACGGAAATCAAATTCTAGCCATCCATGGACGTGGAGCACTATATTTAGCACAAGGAGGAACCATCCTCCAAAGCAGAATGTCAGGAACCAACTCCAAAGAATAGCAAGGCCGGAGTCATCGCCAACAAAGACAAAACGTGGAGTGTCATTGTCGTAGAAGTAAACATGTGCTTGAGCTGCAGATATGGGCGGGTCATGAGTCCAAAGAACTGTGAGGTCCCGAACTGCTACCAAGCACACTTAAAGCAATCTCGACTTGACCGGTTCTTGGCCTTGGAGACGATAAGATTAGCGCCTTGATCTCACGCTTCTCACCGGCCGCTTCTTGCACTCAAGCGCTCCCAAAGCCGGGTGATCGACACCAATTGCACGCCCCTTGACGCTTTGGTGTGCTTGGAGGAGGGCGAAGGAGCAGCCTTTGATGGGCCGGAGTTGTTGTTTCTCCGGGTTATTCTCTTCGTTGTTGATTTTGTGACCGCCCCTCGAGTCACAAACATCACCGCCTCCACCATGTTTAGATGTGCCGAGTTGAAGCGGGATGCCTCCTCAAGGAGTGCGCCAAAGAAGCTTATACGCTTAGGTGGATTGTCCACCACCGCCCGCTGCTGAAGTCCGGACCGATCGGTTTTGGGAAGAGACGAACGATCGATAACTAGCCGGAAGGCTAGCCGTGTCGATGCAAAGATCAAATTCGACATTGTAGTCCCGAGTGCAGCAATTGTGCCCAAGGTACCGAATCGCTCACGTGATGGGCAATACTATCACCTTGTTGCATCCGAAGAGTGTAAAACTCTTGCCTGACGGTGACCAAGGTCATCACATTCGCTGATCGATAGATGTCATTGATCCGCTTCAAGCCTGAAGTAGACGCACTGCCGGTGATGGTTTCGCAAGGCCGAAACCAGCATTTGCATGGCTTGACGATCCAACTTGAGCCACGCATCAATCGCCGAATCGAGGTGCGGTAGGCTTTGGGAAACACCTCCACCGGGGAGAAGATCGCGTGTTGAGAGCCGTTTTCATCCGCCGAGACCAAATCTCATATTTGGTCCCGCTGAACCTATCTCTCTTTGAAGTCGAGAGACGCTCATAACATTAATTACAGAGCCGAGATGGCGGAGGTGGCGGTGGTGGAGTGCTCCTCGACATGGTCAAATCCTTGGCTCCACAATTGTGTAAACGAAAGCAGCTGTTGACACAAGGCTCAAAACACAAGTGTAGTGTGAGCAAAAATTTTCCAGAGAGTTCAAAGCAAACACACTCACACCAGCCACCTACACGCATCACCGGATCCCGTGCTCCAAAATTGTTTTCCGAGCACTCGCTATCAAAGCGGACTCAATGCGTCAATCCAAAGAACATTCACAAGATTAGTGTTGATGTGGGTGATCGACTGCCAAAGATTTTGATAATGGAGAGAGCGTTGCTCTGGTGCAGTAGCTTCGGCTTGGGCCTCGTTGTACTTGAACTCCTTGTAGGCAGCTTCCAAAGTCTCGAAAGCAGGAGAGGACGGTCTTGGTTCCTCCTTAACAGCTATGACGGCAGGTATTGACGATGTCCCAGTGTTGAAATCGTGTGTAGGAGGCACACTTCGCATAGCCAAGAGCCGTCGGAGTTGAGAAGGATCGCCACCAAAATCGCCACTAATGGAAGAGAGCCCGAAAACAATTAACAGGAGCGAAAGAAAACAATGAGCCCGCTGAGGTGACGGGGTCACGCCTGTCATGAGCGCACACGCTCGCTGAACGGGCGCCCCGTTAACCCAACGGGTGGCAGCCCGTCGGGCATCGCATGGCAGCGCCAATTTAAGGGCACTGCGAGGGCCCACCTGAGCTTGCCCAACTTGTTATAACGCCGCTGGCGGCACCGCTGGGCGCTGCCGGGCGGCCGCTGACGCGACCGCACGCTGTGGTCGCCGCTGTCGCGACGCCACGACCGGCCGGAAATCCGTGGTTGAGGAACTGGGCCACCTTCGAATCTCGACTGACCGATGGGGCGCTGTCGGCTGATTGAATCGGGCGCCTCTCCCTCGACAGTGCGATGGGGAAATTCGTGACGATCAAATCGCCGCCTCCCCCTCCAGCAATTGAGGCCGCCGGACAAATCCTTCCGAGAGACGTGCTTGCTTCTTTATGGCACCTTGAGGATGTCCTGCAAGGTGAGAATTGGGCTGGGAATCGCAGAAAACCGAACGCTGATCTTTCCGCAATCTCCTTTGTTGGCGATTGTGATGACTGGCGATTGATTGATCCCAATTCCACGATTGTGAGCCGCAGTCACCATGCTATCCAAAGCTTGGATCAAAGCATCCGTGAAGTTGTCGCCAAGGATTGATAGTAGCGAGGTGCATTCGCCATCCGAACTGGAATTCCTTCGTTGAATTGATCGCTTGAGCACGCCTCCACATCGTCACCAAAGCGCCGAGAATGAGCGCTGCACCGATTTCGCCATGTTGGTGTGTAGAAGGCTTGAATTGGAGGAGGAGTAAAGCTTAGAAGAGCAATGTGTATGAAGGAGCAAGGCTGAATGCCTTCCCTCAAAACACAAAGCCATGCTTATAAACCTATGTAGAGCACTTATCAAATCTCCTCTTTTAAAAAAGAGATAAATATGATAAAAATAGAAACATGCTTTTCATTTTTTCATTTCTTCTAAAGGAAAAATTGTAGGACACTAAATCTAATCCTATAAGAATAGAGAGTCTAGATTTAGTGTAAGACATGGGTGAGCCACTACATAGCTAGATGAAAGCTTTACAAAGACATTGTCGTAATTTCCAATGGTGGTCTTGTCATTCCAACTGCTATCAAGAACGAATCTAATGCTTCTATCCATGAGCGAGCACGAGCTTCACACGTCCATTGCTCACCTAGATAGTGACACATTCGTAATCTAGCCATTGGATCTAGAGACCATGGTAAGAGCCCGTGGCTCGATACCAAGTTAGAATTGCATGCGAAGCGCCTTAAGCAAAGATGCTATATTAACAATGAATCAAGTGTGTTCATAGGTGGGCTTTTATAGGTGGTCTCGTAAGGGTGTGTCCTTCGCTAGCCTAGCTAACTACCTATACTAACCGCTGTCTAGTCGACTAACCATATTGGTACGTAACCAACGGGTCCGCTATTATTTCTAACTCATATGGGCCCTCCGCCACCATGACAACGCAGACACCGACCTCCGTGTATCTATGTCACCAAAGATAATCGAGTCAAGATATACTCCAACCTCAAGTGGTGTGCTGTATGTGTCTCGAATCGAATCCCAATGTTGGATGTTCCTTCAGATACCTAACCACCCTCTTAACACAGGCGTTTGACCGTGGTTCTCGAGGTATTGCGAGAGCACACTTGTGGTGTAGGCTACATCAGTCGTAGTGTTGGCGATAGATAAGTTTGCCAACTCCCTTCTGTAGGGACCGACCTCATGTCTTCTATGTCCTTTTGGTTTCGGACACATGGACTTGCTAAATTTCACAGGATGGCGGTGAGTCGCCATGGATTTGCATCCTTCAAGCCAAGTCGCTCAAAGACATTCTAATGTATCGAGGTCAGTGAGAGATATAGATCTTTTTTCTATCCCTCTCGAATAAGGATTCCTGTGCAGCTCAAGTGCTCCAAGGTTAGTCATTTCAAAACTTGGTAGATAGCAGCTTGTTAACTTTGGTGATGAATGTGGGGCTATTGCGGATAGAATCAAATCATCAACATACACTGCGAGATAGCACACAACGTCACGATCTGTAAACATACAGGCCTCAAACACATTTCACGAATCCAAGTGCACGCAGCTTCTTCATCCAGACAGATTCCACTCTAATGCTGATTGCTTGTGCCATAGAGGGTTTTATTAGGCGCAAGACATGATCTTCCTTGCCTTTTACTGTATCCCGAGGGCTGCGATGTAGATTTCGGTGTCCAACTTGCCATGTAAAATGCGGTCTTTACATCAAACATGTCTAACTCGTAGTCTTGATGTCTTGCCAGGCATGATTGTGCGAAAGGTGGCCAGCTTCATCACAGAGCATATGTTTCAAGTAATCGAGACCAGCACAAAAGCCACGAGCTACAAGTCGTGCTTTGTACCTATCAAAACTTCCATCGCCTTTACCTTCGCTTTGAAGACCCACTTGCAAGACACCACCTTACGCCGTGAGGTAACTTAGCTAGTTCCCATGTTCCATTTTGATCGAATCATATTCTAATTGAATTGCCTTTTCCACTCTGCAAGATCGTGACGGCTAAGAGCTTCTTCGAGGATTGAGGTTCGATAGGATCCAGTGGCATATTAGCTGGTTTTCTAAAGTCCCGGATCGATAATGCCGGCTATCTCTTGCGGATAACGCGCCGTGTTGTGGTGGAGCCGCAAGGGTTGAATCTCGTGTTCAACCTCGCATCGTCCAAGAAGATGAGCATCTTGACCTCATCCTCGTCAATGTCGGATCGGGTCCGTGGATCGTAAAAGGTCACCGGTTCAGTTGAATCGAGGAGGCCGCAAATGTTGAAAATTTTCTGGTTCATCTCCTTGCTCGAGCATCATTTCTTGTTGTTCTTCCCTCTGCAGAGCAATCTCCGCAAGAGCGTAATCATCGAAACAGGTGCAAGGAAAGATCAAAGTCCTCCGTGTGGGAGTAGCTCCCACTTGGCCAAGTTCGACCTTCATCAAAGGTCACACGTGCATAGACCACCTTGTTCGAGGTACGCCATACTTATAAGCTTTTATACCTTGTATCCTATCATGAGGTACTTCTTGGCCTTAGCAACTAACTTGGTTCGCTTGGCCTTAGGGATGAAAGCAAAAGCGATGCATCCGAAAGTGCGAAGATGTTGGATAGCTTGCGCCATAGAAAGCTTCAAAGGGGTCTGTCCAATCACGGCCAGGCTTGTTACGAATACATACGTCAAGGGCTTCACCGAGGATAGTGGCAAAGAGGCTTGGTGAAGCATAGAGGAGACCATCTCCTGCAGGTCAAGTTCAAGCGCCGGCAACGCCATTCGGGGCGTATACACAACTGTAAGTTGTCCGCCTATCCTTCGTCCTGTGAGGTCGGAATTCATTAGATGTGAATTCTCCACCATTGTCTCGAACGTAGGACTTTCGATTTTCCGTCCATCTCTCGCAAGTTTCATGTAGTCTTTGAAGAGAGAAGCATTCACTTTTAGCTTTCAAGATGTAAGCCATGACAAATCTCGCCTTGTCGTGAATGTAAGGAAGTATCGCCACCACCGATTGAGGGGTGCGAGAGTGGCCCATATGTCAAGTTGCAAGTTCAAGCACCGAAGCTCGTGAGGAGTCTTGTTCTTGAAGGCTGCTTGATGACGCTTTGGACAGCAGGCTTCACAGAGAGGTAAGGATGGCAACCGCCAATTTTACCATCATGTGTCACTAGTACTAGTTTTTGCAACTTTGCGCCGTGAGGGTGACCTAAGCGTGCATGCCATAACCTAGCTTGTTCTTCTTGCTTTGCCTGCCTCGACCTTTTGAAGCTAGGCTAGCCTTGGCATGACCGGTGTGAGTGTGCGCCTAAAGAGATCATGGTCGATGATCCATAGGCTAGGATTTTGCGATGATCAAAAGCATCTATAATCCTACATTCGCCGAGTGAAGAGGATGTGACTTTGATTATCCATGTTCAACCTTCTAATAAATCAAGTTTCTTGTCATTTCGTGCACATGATACACATCTGTAAGCAAGAGTGTGATGCACGAAGGGATGTAGCTTGACGGTGCCAACACCGTGGCACGCAAGCCTACTATCGACCTAGGTAAACAAATGTGAACTAACTCAGATGTGATTTAATGAACTGTCACAGACAAAGCTTGCACTGTATCAAGGAACCACTCGTATGGGTTTGCCTTGAGTATTTGCACAAGCATGGGGTTAGCAAGAGTGTGATGCTCGAAGGATGTAGCTTGACGGTGCCAACACTGTGGCACGCAAGCCTACTATCGTCACCTAGGTAAACAAATGCTTGTGAACTAACCAGAGATTTAATGAACTTCAAAAGCAGATGTGCTTGTTGCACTGTATCAAGGAACCACTCTGTATGGGTTTGCCTTGAGTATTTGACAAGCATGTGGGTTAGCAAGAGGGTAGGAAAACTCCTGGTCCCTACGTGAGGGCCGCACGAGCCTTGTTTAGTCACCACAACATGTGTCCGAGAAGTGGAGTTGCCCTCCTTGCAGGTACTCGACGCTTCTTCGACACTCGGACTCCCAATGGCACGGAATTTGGCAGGCACTTTCCAGCCTTCTTGGGCTTCTTTGGTGTAGAGACTCTCAGAGCTACTAGCACCGAGGTATTTTGTCTACCAAGTTGGGCTTCTTGCCCTTTCCTTTGTTGTTAGTGTACAAAGCTTGTTTACCAGACGCTTTGAATTGTCCTCTTGTGACTTCTTCACGAAGAAGAGCTCCCACTAATTCCGCAAATGTTGTTTTGGGAGATCAACACCGCACTGGGCAATCTTCCGCCTTGTAGTTGCGAGGTGTTGAATGAGGTCACGAAATGTGCCCAAGATTCGTGGAGTGACATCATGAAATGAAGAATGAGAGCTCGGTCCTTCACACTATCCTGCGGCAGACTTTCAAACTTGGAGACTTAGGGATCCGAAGGTAGTCGTGTTTTTCAATGGATTCTCCTTCTTTCATCTTCAAGTTTTGTATAGTTGCGGCCATTTGACTTGTGTCATCGGCCCAAAGAATAGACTTTGGAGCCGGCCCAAATATCGGTGAGGTTTTGCAACTGAGGTCTGTCTCAACATGTCACGATGACCACTCCGTAGGAGGAACTGTGCGGCCCTTGTGTCCAAGCATCAAGTGCCTTCGATCATGAGGGGTGCCACGATTAGGAGACTTTGACGTCCCATGAACCCAGGCCACAATCGCTTGTTTTGAAGGGCACCACGCATTCTAAGTACCCAGATGTCATAATCGCCTCAATCTATCCTTCTCTTTGAATCCTCCCGCTAAATTAGAGTCACCCATGTTTAGGACTGTTAGTCCCCTCATGTGAGGATTTTATGGATGAATTTCTAATGCACTATGTGACTGTGCGGCTAACAGTGTGAGGATTCAGAAGAGTTATGATGCTACACGCATATCAGGTGCAAAATGCTTTTCTGAGGTAAGATGGGTTGACGCTGGTCACCCGTGCAAATTGACCAACTCCTATCTACCTTTTCCCTTATGTTGTGTTTCCTAATCTCCCATGATTAAAGGAATAGGTCATGCAGATGGACACGAGTTTGGATTCTCAAATTTGTGATGCTTGTTAGTTTTTGTAGCATGCTTACATGTGTCCCTCCGATTGTGGTTAGCAAGAAGAGCAGCCTCAACAAAGCAAGCAATTTGAAATCCAAGTGACTAACTGATCCAAAGAACGATTGTAAGTCCTCGAAAGCAGCAAAGCTTTCGACTTATGTTTTCAAAACGTCTCCTACATGTCATGTGATTCTAGTCTAGAACTTAAATGTGTGATGTGTATGTGGTGCTACGCTGGTTAGGAAACCCCGAGGATTGCCGCTACCAACAATGGGGTTGCACATTTGGGAGATTGTGGAGTCCTCGAGGCCGATGGTGAAGATCGCAGAGTTCTTCTCACGCGTTCTCTTGCGCACCATGTTGTATTTGGCGATGCGCCATCCAGCCGCATCCGCTCCCGAGGATCGGCCATTCATTTGGCGAATTCTTGTGTTTTGGAAAATTCCAAGAAACATATTGTAATTTTTATATGATTTTATAAAGATATTTGCCATTGGCGTTCTAAGGTGATGACGATTGCTTTGCAACAATGGCGAGATGCGCTAGAACGGGCTCTAGAAATGCAAAATTTCTATTAACAAATCAAGCAAAAATAGCTACAAAAGGTTTCTCAAACATTTTCTTGATTTCTTATTAGAAACTAATTTCTAATCAAGAAACAAACACAAAGAACATTTTATGCACATCAACATGTGCACAATTTAATGTGCATTCTTGTGAATGCAATCTGCACCTAGCATTGCTCGATACCATTACGAAATATGGAAATGGTGCAAACCAATTGAGTATTTATCAATTACATTATTGTAGAAATACAAGAAAGCATTAGTAAATTGATTGTAGCAACTAGACTTATTCTAGTAGCCAAGAGACATGACCTTTGGCCTACGGACGTAACCCTAATGAAAGGGTAAGCTAAATAAATTAAAGCTATATACACACATACACTAGATAGCTAGATATAATAACTATAAGTAATAACTAAACACTCTATCTTCAATAGTGAAGCAGCCGGAACGGGCAAAAGCGGCCTGGTGTGAATACATCGGCGTGTGGGTGTTGTGACTACTAGCTGGGAATGGATAAGGGGGAAGGGTCGCGTTGCGGCGAGTGTGTTGAGGTGGAGTTGTGGCACAGAATGAGGAGCGCCTGGGCGCCAGAGCACGATCGACGGAGGAATGCGCCGCTAAACCGTGCTTGGCAGTGGGAGGAACCTGTGGTTTGTGGAAGGTCCGGCAAGCGCTGGCCCGGGTCCGACGAGTTGTGAGGGGCACGCACTTAGGGTTGTGGAGCCTGCACCCAACATGATGAAGTCCGCTCAAAGTGCGATAGGTTGTAGAACTCAAAGTGCACAAGCACGAGTCCATTCCTCGTGGAACGAATCCCCATTACAACGACACGGATCGCGCGCGCTACCGGCGCCTTCACAAAGTCGCGCCACACTAACCTTCGGTGTCACCCTAGCAAATGTGAGTTTGGAATGGATCAGTACTTGGGGCATCGACATTGTGTGGTATCATGGCTCATAGAGCCAAGGTGGAGTCGATTCGCGCTCAAGGAACCCATCGATCTCAAAGACTTTCATGCTTTTCCTAGGGCTAGCCAATTACTATCGGGTTTACGTGTATGAATTCAGCAGGATCGCTCATCCATTGAATAGGTTGCTGAAAAAGGAAGTCCCTTGGAATTGGGATGCTGCATGTCAAGAGGCCTTTGAGACCCTTAAGCGCAAGCTCCAAGAGCAGCCAATTCTGAGGAGGCCTGATTTTTCCAAGCCATTCATACTGCACACAGATTGGAGTTGCCTTGGGATAGGCGCAGTGTTGGCCCAACATGATGACGATGGTGAAGAGTACGTGGTAGCATACGCATCACGGAGTAACAATAGGGCTGAGGCAAACTATTCCAGTTACGATGGGGAGTGCCTAGCCGTAACTTGGGCCGTGGCCCATTTTCAACCATACCTCTATGGAAGGAAATTCACGCTGGTGAATGACCATCAGCCACTTAAGTGGCTAATGACAAATGATCGACTCCACCGCAAGATGGTACTGGCAGCTACGCAGAGTACGAGTTTGAGTCTGCGACCGCCCTCCTCACCGTATCGCGACATTTGTCCCGCACCCCTGGAATCTATGCAGATGTGAGCTAGACAGGACTTTGATGAGGACACTAGTTGGGGCACCACAGCTGCTTATGTCTCCTTGCTTGCTCACAGCTCTGACCGGGTGGATATGGATGCTTCAGTGGACATTTGGCTTGATTCACCCACATTGCACTTCTTGCAGACAGGAGCCCACATAGCTGGTGCCACTGCGGCTACCAAGGATAGGGTGGCTAAGAGGGCTAAGCGATATGCCTGGAGGACTGATCATCTTGTGCGGATACTCGCAGACTCGGAGAGGATTGTGCCTGCACCAGCTGAACGAATTCCCTTGATTCGACGGATGCATGAGGAGCTAGGGCACTTTGGAGTGAAACGGACCTACAGCCTGCTAACCCCTCATTCTCACTGGCAGGGGATGTACTGCAGTCGTGGACTTCAGAGTCTGCAAGGTGTGATCAAGTAAGGCCACCCCTCCGCCCATGGTACATCAAAGCCAGCTTGCACCTGCTGCTCATCCAGGACTTTTCTATAGATGGTCGTGTGACTTGGCAGGGGAGCTCCCACGTACACAAAGAGGCAACGTTTACATTATGGTGATGGTCGAGCACTTTAGCAAATGGTTGGAACCGGTGGCCTTGCCAGACAAAACCAGCAGGAGCACTAGCCAGGCCTTCTTGCACCAAGTGCTTAGAACACGATATCTTTCGAAGGGGGTGAATATCCGAACCCCCTTCTCTGACATGTAAACCCTCTTAGCACACTCCACACAGTCCCAAAACAAGCATTTTAGCATGGTTTGAAAATAGGGCGACCCTTGTCCAAGAAGGGTTGACGGAAAACCCGCTTCAACAACGGAACAAGAATTAGGAAAGCAGTGCCGCCGGGCGCTTTTCCTTACGCCAACAAGAGAAAATGATAACATCACTTGGCTAACTGCAATCGTTCCAAAAGTCTTTACGAACAAAGAGAAGAAGCACATCTATGTGCTTACCAAACCATTCACCTACTCTATAGTGGTAAAGGTGGGGAGTTTTAGTGGGTGAGGGAGTTCTTCCCAAGTCCCACATAACTCCGCGATGGTATCTAGGCACGCATCGATGACCCTGGAAGAGTAAAGGCTTTTCCGTTGGGATGATACGATGTGTAACATAGGGAATCAACCCTTGGTGAAGATTTCTCCCGGGTTGTTTTGATTTATTTTCAAAATACCAAATTAAAAAAAACCTACTTATAGGGCTAACTTGGGACTCGTGTGCTAGAGCCAACTCGAATCCATCACGATGGCTAGCATCCGCCCACTTCCTGCTCATCGAAGCTATCGTTCTCCCCAAGGCCCTTGAGTCTTCGCGGCCCCGCCGCTGCCGTGAGTCTGAAGGCCAAACATTATCAAGGGTTTCATAACCTCCGCCAAAAGGGCTCCGCTTTTGGTCTTTAGCCGTCGAGCATTCAAAGAAACCACTGGCCAGAGAGTCCTTCTCACGATACACACCTCCTTGGCCTGCATGCGCAAGTCCTGCGGTGGGCCTCAATGTCAATTTCACAAGATCTCGTAGCACCTCATACCCATTGATCCGATGTGGAATATATCCCGCACACCTCAAGTCGCCTCAATAGCAATACAATTGGCCCACACAATAGGGGCCGCCAATAACGTTGTCCCACTCCTGAGCAAGCGTCCAAAACCCAAACTCCTCTTTGGAGAAGGTTTTGATAAGTTTCATCATAAGCCCTGTGAGGCCTCGGTATGGGCATACCAGGCCTTGTCTTGTGACATGTACACTGCTTTCTCACAACCGTATCATGAGCGATTAGACTCCCATTGTTGAAAGTACTGCATGGCATTTGGCAAGATTGGAACCCTATCCCCTGCACGCATCTTTCACCCCAACCCACCGTGACATATTCCACTTCCAAAACCCACCGCCATTGTTCATGTTCGCCTTGTCCCATACAAATGAGACCAACCCCTTTCTTGCTCCACTTCCGATCGACTCACGGTGAGCCTCCACACCATGCATCACAATCATTCTCAACTCATCGAGTTGTTTTCTCGCAAAGCTCGCAAAAGATCCATCATCTCGCTTGTCCATTCGCTTGTCCATAGGCCCGATTTGAAACCCCTTGAACGTCCAATCACAAGAAGTGTGTACTCTCCTCGTAAATCGCATGTCTAACACATCTCGCTTCCACTTGGTATTGTACTTGTTTTTCCGAGGATGGAACATTGAAGACCTCTAATCCTTCCTCAAGGTCCTTGTCCACAAAGCACGCCGCTCGTCCTCCCTCCTTTCCAATTATTAACTTCAAAAATGAAATGTTGGAAGACATCTGGAAGTTTGGACAGGACCTCAATATCCTTCAGTTGCTGCCAAACACAGGATTGTTAGGCCAAACCGAAAAAACAGAGAGGGCGCGGGCCGCCGCGCCTCGAGACCTCACACATGGGAAACTCACCTTTCCAAAGAAAAGCGCTTGAAAGCGGACAAGATCCGTCTGTCGAATGCAACGGATATTCTTCCCTCACCTCCTCGAATGAAGAGCACCCCAGATGTTTGACCATCGCAACTTGTATGACATGGAACTTCTTCCGCAACGTGATCTCCTCATCCATGCCCTTCAAATCAATCACCCAGCTTAAAACTTTTCCGTAGCCGTCACTGAATTTGCCCACACTCTCCACCGGTATCCCTTGAAGGATTTCCATGGCTTTGCCAACATGTCCTTCGGCTTTACGATACAAGGTCCACTTGCTTCCGCCGCGCCCACCTTTGCTTCCTTTCCTTTCTTGCTTATCCCGCCGTAAATGCTTCTTCCGCTCCTGTAGTTCTCCAGCCTCCACAAAAATCGAGTCCACATTGTCCCAAACCTTTCCCTCCCCGCTTGGCAATGCATAAAATGTGTGTGCGATTGTTCACTTTGTTCCGCTTGTAGACATCTGCCTCAAGGCCCTTCATCATCCTCAATCAATCCCAAAGACTTTGCATGATTGTACTCCATGCCATGGTCATCTCAGACACCTTCGCTTTTGCAACCAAAGAGCCCATCCTTAAGTAACCGGACCGCCTCAATGAAGTTCATCTCTTCCTTTGTCCGACATGGTATTGTGATCCGTGGCAAGCACTCGATTGGACAAGAAGCTTCATACATGCTTCCACATATTGGAACCTCTTCTTCCCTGGTGACATATCACATAGATGTTTCATAGCTGCATAAGTGTGAACTCCTTAAATTTTAACATGGCACCAAACCGCTTAATAGTGTTTGGTGCATGTGCTGAGTGTCTGACAAACCAAGTCACTGAATTCAGAGGAGCTTTTCAGGATCTGCTGGTTAGCGCACTCATTGATCGCCGACGAAAATCTCGGGACCACCCTCAAGCCGATGGGCTAGCTGAACGAATGGTCCAGACTGTGAAGATAGCATTGCGAAAGGTGTGTACAGGCCAGCACAAGCAAGATTGGGATCTGTTCCTCCCCTACCTAGCTATGGGGTATCGGATGTCCAACCAGGCAAGTCTCGATAGTTTTTCACCATACTTCCTGTTGTTCGGACGCCATCCACTCCCACCAGTTGCAATCGCTGCTACGATAAAGGAGCCAGTTGAGCTTGATGATCCAGGGGTGTGGGCCAAGGTGATTTCAGACAGGGCAGCTTTGTTTCAAAGGATCATGCCGATGGCTATGCAAAATCTTAGAATTGCACAGCATCGGGATTCTCTGCGATATGCATACGTGCACGGGGGCAGCTATAAGCCCAAGGCATGCAAGTTTGAGGAAGGGGACTATGTCTATTCAGTCAGCCAGAAGTCGACACCTCGAGCCACCGGCAGAAGGTCGATCCTTCGAGTACGTATCATCCACCCCAATGTTCTCGTCTTGAAGGACAAGATGGAGAACAACAATGAACCCAAAAACTGTGCTCCATGTCATCTACCCAACCTCGACCCCAACATTGTCACCGCCAACTGGATCCCACGTGTTGATTTGCCATGCAAGGTGTGTAGCCGAATTGATGATGCTGACAAAATGTTGTTGTGTGACGGCTGCAATGCTGGTTTCCATCTTTTCTGCCTGACCCCTGAATTACTAGAGGTGCCCAAAGATCTGTGGTTTTGCTCAGCTTGCACCCATAGATCCAGGTCTCCCACCTCTTGATCTCGTGGATAGCTACGAAATCAAGGGGTGTGTGGGGGTATAACAATCTGCTGGCCTTGTGTCCTGGATGTGGTTGTGGATTGTCATCTTGCCTTAGGATGCGCTGCAGAGCTAATCCTGAAGTTTTTTGTCAATGTCCCGAGTACTCGGGTATCGGACCACTGGGACTTTGTGCTTATTAGCTAGGACGCTTGTAGCTGCTGGTGTTTGCGCTGTTATTGGTGTAGGGAGACACCGCTGTGCTTTGGGACGACATTTCAACGCAATTTGCATACCCATATATCATGGCGTTCCATGTCACCACATCCTTTATGTCAACAACTGGGCATACATTTTGCACATGTCCGCGCTTCCAACAAACGCTTGGTTGAATGTCACTGGCAACACATCATAGTGCACTTTTTGCTATATTCCAAAACAAGGTCTCCTAAGAAGTAGAGACAGCTCCACTTTTAGAGACCGAGGTCGCTTTTAGGCCAACTGTGAGCTCTAAAATGAAAACGAAACCTCTTTAAGGGTTTGCCTCAAACAAGACCCAAAAACACACTCTTCTGGGCCCACCTTTGTGCTTATTAGCTAGGACGCTAGCTGCTGGTGTTTGCGCCGTTATTGGTGTAGGGAGACACCGTGCTTTGGGACGACATTTCAACGCAATTTGCATACCCATATATCATGGCGTTCCATGTCACCACATCCTTTGCGGTCAACAATCTGGCGTGCATACATTTTGCATACATGTCCACCGGGCAGTTTCCAACAAATACGTTGGTTGGAATGTCACTGTGCAACACATCATAGTGCACTTTTTTGCTATATTCCAAAACAAGGTCTCCTAAGAAGTAGAGACAGGCTCCACTTTTTAGAGACCGAGGTCGTTTAGGCCAACTGTGAGCTCTAAAATGAAAACGAAACCCTCTTTTAAGGGTTTGCCCCCAAACAAGACCCAAAAACACACTCTTCAGTGGGCCCACCTTTGTGAAAAGCACCTTCTACTGGTTCCTCATGCCAACGGATCCTGCTCGAAGTTGCTTGGGATTGAACCTGGTTTGAAAAAAAAGAGCCTATTTCGCTGTTTTTTTTATCGAAATCCAGCCACATCGGGCAATTTATTTTAATCGGCACATTTGTAGCGTTAGTACTCAATATATGCCTCGTTGCAAACCCCGCCCTTGACCAACAATAATGACTGAAGGCTATTTTATACATTGGTTCAGGCAAGCTGTACACGCTGCCAATGCTATTTAAAAAAAATCGTGTTCCAAGGAACCGACTCGGATTTGAGTATAAATATCCTAGTTATTTCAAACCAACATATCCACATGTACACACTCGGAATCGTATGGAATAGAAAACGCAAAGAGCAAGGGAAGTAATATCCGTTTCCAGAATCGCTGCGGGCACCGGACGTCCGCGCCACGGCTCCTCCTCTTGCCTTCGTAAAGGCTTAATTATCCACTTTGTAAAATCGCCTTCACCACGCACGATCTGCCCGTCTCGATAAGCAACCTGCCTAATTTCATATGATGTATAAGTATCGAATGCATGGTGACCCAAACATCCCTGTTCCGTTTATAGGTTCACAGCAGAATCAGAAAACACGCACAGCATTGAGAGCAAATCGTCCTAATAACAAGAAAGGGGTACAAGGAACATATATCCATGTCCCGTGAAAACGGTTATAATAACTAACTAGCTTCTAGGGTTTACCAAAGAGTGCCCTAGGTATATTCAATGTAGCTTAACTAATAATTACACATTATCCAACACCCTCTCATTGGATATACGACCATAACCACGAGGTCCCCAAAGGTATAAGCCAAACAAGTTCCGAAACTTGTAAGATGTACTGCTCGTGATGCCTCGCCTCAACACCCACTCCACACACGCCCGCCAGGCTCTCAAATTTTAAATGGCTTGGCTCGTAAGACCCATAGACTTCTGATGTAATCGAGAGCCATGCGCTGACTGATGTTGCCGCAAATGCCCGCCGCCACCTGCACTTGCCCCTCGGGACGCCTCCAGCTATAGAATCACCCGAGTGCAAAGGAGAGATGAGGCTTTGCACTGGGAGTGATCCGCCGCCATGTCCTGAGACACTCAAGGCAAACTTTGGAGAGTGCCGACAGAGGTGGCGCCAGATATCGGCAAGGGTTGCTAGCTAAAGCTAAGGCAAGGGAAGAGAAGCTGACCAAGGACCTGGCTGACCTAAGGAAGTCCGCATCTACATCCCGTTCAGCACTCGGTCCTTCAACTACGGGAAAACAAGGACGGAGACACCAACTGAAGGACTTGACAAGGTTGTGCTGCCCGAGGACTTCAAAGCGAGAGAGTACAAACTGCCCACAGGCCACCTTTATCAAAGAAGGAGGGTGGTCACAAATGGTGACGGTGTTGATGATCCTGGCACTCCTGAGGTCTACATATGCCCTGCCACTAAGATTATGATGTTCAGACAGAACTGGTGGAGATGGGGAGGACATGACGGAAATTTTATTTCTTACTATGGTGAGCAGTCTGCCTTACTTGTTTTTCCCACTCTTGGTGTGATGTGGTCTCGCTCGCACGCATCGACTTCAAGTACCGACAAAGGTCCAGAGCAAGAATGGTCAAGAGGTCAAGGCCGATCGGATGGAAGGGACCGACACGAGACCAAGGACGGCGGACTTTGATCCTAATTTTGTAGAACTGCTGAAATTGGACAAAACGTCTAAGTCTGCCTCCTTCTACCTCAAGACGAAGGATCATCATAGGCTGGTTACCATAGGTAGGACTTAGAAGGTGGTTACCCTCGAACTTGGTTTCATCACATGTTCCTCGCTTCCTTACTAGTTTTGGACTTGTTGGACATGTGAAGTGGTGTAACACTCCAAAGCCTCTTAAACTGATGGTGTTTCAGACGAGGTAAAGCTTTGGTAAGTATGTCTGCCGCATTTTGCTCTGTCGGAATATACTCTAACTTAACCTGCTTAGTCTCTACAGCATGCCTCACGAAGTGGTGATGTACTTCTATGTGTTTGGTTCAGGCATGGAAGACTGGGTTTTGTGCTAGAGCCAAGGCAGACTGGTTATCACAGAAAATGACAGTGGGAGTACGCTGCTCCTGGCCCATATCTGCTAGGAGTCGACGCAACCATATGGCCTCTTTAGCTGCTTGTGTAAGGGCTGAGTACTCTGCTTCGGTGGAGGAAAGAGAGATCTGTCCTCTTGAAGACCACACGCCACCGCACTATCGCTAACAGAAAGCAAGGCGACATCGACCTTCCGGTATCTTGATCGCCGCCCAACCGCCACAAGAGCCTACCAAGGTAAGTTCTTCTCCATTATGTGCTCTCTGTATAGTGGATGCCGTGGTCCGCTAGTCCCCTTGAGGTACCTAAGTATTCGCTGTGTCGATCAGGAGCTCTTCCGGCTCTTTCGAGCATCGAGAAACCATACTTACGCGAAAGAAACATCCGGACGAGTGATTCGAAAGGTAATATGAGAGAGCCAATCCATGACATAGGGGCGCCTCCATCTCAAGCCTATCTTGACTGCCTATGGAGACTGGCATCGACAACTTGCAGCCTCAAGGGGAGTAAGGCGCCTTAGCCTCTAGATTGTATTTGTGAAGCATGTCATAGATGTACTTTTCCGATGCAATCGGACAAAGTTCCACCGGCGTGATCTCTTTGAAGCCGGGTTCCCAAACAATAGGAAAGTTCACCCACATCTACCATATCGAACTCGCCGTGACAATGACCCTTCACTCGGGTAATCCTTCCAAGTGTGTACCAAGTAGAATGCAATCATCTACATAGAGTGCCAAAATGACAAAACCACCTTTCTCTGCGAGGTAAACATTGGTATCGGAGCTTTTCAAGAAGCCTAACCCTATCGAACTCATCTATGCACTACCAAGCACGAGGACTCGCTTAAGTGAAATGGTTTTCGCTTTACATACACCCACTCCTCACCGCCGTAAGCTCAACCCTCAAAGTTGTTGCATGAATATCTCCTCCTCTAGTTTGCCGTAGAAAGGCGCTTTAACGTCCATCCGATGGATGTGAAGAGAAAACGCCATATGGCAAACAAGACTCTAAGGACCGTGACTTGACAATGAGAGAAAGTGTCATGATAATCTAAACCGGGACTTGAGAAAACCCACGCGACAAGTCTAGCCTTATACCGCTATGCTACCGCGCCTTGTATTTCAATTTGAAGACCCACTTTGAGGTAACAATCTTCCTCCCCGCAGGCGGTGGGCATAGCTCCCATGTCTTGTTCTGTATGAGGGAGTCATATTCGATTGTATTGTCGCTTCCAATGCTTAGCATCCGTCCAGATAGCTTCCTCGATATGTGGACGGCTCATGTCCGTGGTTGATAATGATATTCACCATGTCCACAACAACTTCATCAGTGCACCCATGGACGGGTACCTTCCAAATCTTCACTACGATAAGGAGGTTCTCGCCATCGGGTCGAGGTCTTCCGGGTAGAACGCCGAGGTAATCGTCGAATCGGTATAACATACTCCACTGGATCGTTAACCAGCTCCATCGTGAAGATCTGGGTATCTTGGAACAGCTGCTGGTGGATCGTCCTCATTATCAGTGTGACCCTGACTTGGTGGTGGAGGAGGATCGATATGTTGAAATCGAAGACGGTCGAACCTTCATCTGGGGGAGACCGTGATCATCAGGAGGTAACAAAGGATGTAATGGCAGCAAGGCAGGACCAGGACCTATATCCACTGGATCGGAAGGATCTGAGTCCGGGAAACTAACGATGTCAGTGGAATCCTCCCCTGCAGAATCAAGCTGCTCAAGTTCAACTGTCTCTTGGTCAAGAAAATCATCAAAGGAATGAGTGGGAGGAAGAAGGATAGGACGTTCATCAAAGGCTACAGTTCTAGAATGAACGACTCTCCTAGAAACAGTTCAAACAATTTATCCATGAATGCCCGCAGATACCCAATGAAAATGTGTCTCTTGACTTGAATGAAAACTTACGCAATCGATCGTGGATATGAGCACTGGCTACCAAAGACTCTAAGATGAGACAGGTCTGGTTTACTACCTGTCCATGACTCAAAGGGTGTACTGCCTTGCAGTGAGGAAACTACTGACCTATTCTGGAGGTATGTAGCAACTTGTACAGCTTCTGCCCAGAAGCGTATAGATAGCCTCCCCTGGTAGAGCAGAGATCTTGCAGCATCCTGTATGGTTCTATGTCTCCTTTCGGCACGACCATTCATATCAGAATGATATGGAATTGTGAGTTGTCTGGTTATCCCCCTCTCCTGACAGTATTCCTGGAATGCATTAGACAGGTACTCTTTTCCATTATCTGATCTGATGCATTTAAGCTTGTGTCCAGTTTGCCTCTCAGCATAGGCTAAATAGCGCTTGAAACTGTCAAAGACTTGGCTTTTCTGACGCAGCAGCTCTGTGACAGTGAAGTGTGACTTATCATCTTCAAATACGACAAAGTATCGTGCACCTCCCCAGGAGCTCACAGACATAGGCCCACAGATGTCTGTATGGACGAGGTCCAGGAGAGCTGTCGCCTTGCGTGGATGTCCACTCCCAAAGTGGGACTTAAACTGTTTCCCATGCACACATGCCACGCACAATTCAAGGTCAGGTAAGTCACTTTCTGAAAAACCAGTTACCATTTTCTCTTTCAGCAATCTCCTCATGGCCTTAATATTAGGGTGGCCAAGTCTACAATGCCATTTGAAGGCATTGATTGTCGAGTAACATCTTTGTGCCGGCCGATTGGAGCGAGGCGGTTCCATAAGATAGAGATCAAACCGAGGTTTTCCACGAGCTATGGGAAAATTGCAGTGCGAGTCCGAGATCGTGCATTCCACCCTTCAAGGTAATCCGACATTTGTCTTCCCAAGCGCCATTGTGATCAAGTTCTTAGCGATTGCACATGAAGTGCATTCTCCAAAGCAGTAGAAACTACCATCCCGCAAAGTAACCTCGAATGGTATGGGATTGTGAGTTGTCCGTTATCCCCTCTCGACAATATTCCCGAATGCATTAGATGGTACTCTTCCATTATCCGATCCGATGCATTTAAGCTTATGTCCCTTTGCCTCTCAAAGATAGGCTAAATAGCGCTTGAAATCACAAACACTTGACTTTTCCGACGCAGCAGCCTGATGTTGAAGTGGGACTTATCATCTTCAAATACAACAAAGTATCGCACCTCCCCATGAGCTCACTGCATATAGGCCCACAGATGTCTCAGATGGACGAGGTCCGTGGAGAGCTGCCGCCTTGTGGATTTCCACTCCCAAAGTGGGACTTGAACTGCTTTCCATGCACACATGCCACGCATAAGTCAAGGTCGTAATCACTTTCGAAAACCAGCTTACCATTTTCTTTTCGAATCTCCTCATGGCCTTAATATTAGGATAAGTCTACAATGCCATTTGAAGGCATTGGAAGATTGCGAGTAACATCTTTGTGCCGCCGATTGAGCCGAGGCGATCCTTCCAAGATAGAGATCAAACTGAGGTTTTCCACGAGCTATGGGAAAAGTTGGTGCGGAGTCCGAAATTGTGCATTCAACTCCTTCGAAGGTAATCCGATATTGGTTTGTCTTCCCAAGCGCCATTGTGCTCACCAGGTTCTTAGCAATTCCGGAACATGAAGTGCATTCTCCAAAGAGGAAACTACCATCCCGCAGGTAACCTCAATGGTGCCCAACCCTTAATTGGTATAGTTGAATTGTCACCCAACACTAATTGTTTGATGACAAGTAGAAGATGGCACATAAGAGATGAAAGATTTTCTTCCGAACACATATGATTCGAGGCACCGGATACCACTGCGCCCTTCAAGAGGTTAGGCATGCAACCAACAGCCCTGGGGTAGACGTTCTTGCATTATGGACTTCAGCATTAATATGCTTTCCTTTAGAGTTGTCATCCTTAATCCTCTTACGACAATCTTTAATCCAATGTCCTGGCTTGCCGCAGTAGTTACAATTTCCTGGTTTTGAGGTTGATGAAGAGTTTGAGTTGGGCTGAGAATTAAAGGACGTATGACCTCTACCTCTGCCGAAACTTCCTCTACCTCTACCTCGGCTCCTACCTCTGCCAAAACCCCCACCTCTATTGGTGTAAAGGGTCAGATCACTGTTGTGAAACATATGTATGGTAGAACCTCCTTCATTTGTTTTCGATTGGCTCAAACTAAAGAAGGGCTCCTACAACTTTCTGGACAGTTAGGTTTGATGAGGCAGGAGTAGTGGTCGGGTGTATGGATACAAATTGATGTCCGCAAGCTAGAGCTAAAGTGTTCATAGTCGGATGGAAGAGAGAGCAACAGCTGATGCTGCCCTAGATTCAAATGATCACTCGCAGGATGCAAGCTTGGCTCATGTGCTCGAAACTTGGCTACATGACTCTCAACAGAGCACTCCTTCATGAGTGTCCGATATTGCAGGTTGCAGCTTCGCCACCATATCCTTTGAATCATAGGTTTCGATAGCACCACTGCATTCGCTTTGAGGATCAAGGCCAATCTTATATGAGGTATCATCTCCGAGATGAGGCAACGAGAATGGTACGTGCCTTCCTGTCCTTATACTTCCATTCTAGCTCATCTTTCATTGTCCAAGGTACATAGTTCACCCCATTTGGTGTATGTGTTCCGTATGGCTAGGCCTCACACCCTCTTGGTGCACTCCATCAACCCACCTCCATAGAGCTTTTCCTCTAGGATGCACCGCACTCAAACCTCATCAAAATTATTTGGATTCCCTTCTCTTGCAACCTATCTCGAACTCGTGTCGATTAGTAGAGCCTGACATGATGCCTGCGAGTTAAGAAGCGATCAATTAGGTGTCATAATCGAGCCACCGATCCTTGAGGTCGCAATGTCACTTCGCCACACATAGTCATCGTGAAATACGCAGCTTTTCTAATCGCCTTGCTCGATCCGATGGTATCAATTCTTGATGTATATTCCAAGACTGTGCTTTTAATGTTCAGAATTGAATTAAGAATTGCCTGATGTTGTGTGAAAGCTCGACGTGGGCTTTGCGTGAAGTACTAGCCCGTGATTTAAATAACACGTCAGATCCAATTAGATGATCGGTTGTTTGCTGCAGATGTCTGAGAATAAAGAAACGCGCCAAGAAACCGAGCTCTCCTCTGTCGCCAGCAGATGTCGCTTTATAGTAAAGTTTCTCAAAATCGGCTCGTGTTTTGATGTGACTTCCTTTCTCAAACTCGTCTGTTGCTCGCAGACTTGCTCATGAGGCATTTTTATCTAGTCACTAGGGTTATGGCAGAATGCCATTGTAGTTACTAGATGGACTGGAGAACAAGCTGCCGATTCATGGCAGAGATCAAACAATCGAGACACAGGGCTCTGATACCATGTTCCGTTTATAGGTTCACAGCAGAATCAGAAAACACGCACAGCATTGAGAGCAAATCGTCTTAATAACAAGAAAGGGGTACAAGGAACATATATCCATGTCCTGTGAAAACGGTTATAATAACTAACTAGCTTCTAGGGCTTACCAAAGAGTGCCCTAGGTATATTCAATGTAGCTTAACTAATAATTAATATTATCCAACAATCCCAAGCTTAACCTCACACACAATCCGAGAGACGTGAACATAACCGTCCATGGAGCTCCTTGAGCTCACCCTCAACTCAGCCCCACATAACTTAGAAAGTTCCTATGTGAACAAAAGGAAAGCTTTATCTTGTCTCATGTGCCTACCCAAAACTTATCCGAAAATCCTAATCTACGCTGTACACCTCCCCTTCCTGAACACAGTGATCTGCATACACCAATGCACTTGTCAGCAATCATACACAAGACCAATGGCGCAAGCATACAAAGGCATCCAGAGGAGGAAAACCGCAAAGATGCCTGGTGGCAAAATGATCACCGTGGGCTCGCCTCACTAAGCTCCTTCCGCCGCTGCTTTGCAGCAGCTCGCCGCCATCACAAGGGCCAGCCCTCCGTCACGCCTGCACCACCGCATCTTGACCTCCTTCTCCTCCCTCGAAGCTCCCGATTTTCAGCCTTCACCGCGAGGTAGGGCCCAAGGTCAGAAGGTTCCTCGCCGGCCCTCCTCCCACCATCTCAGGTCACGAGACATCTCATGTTCCTCACCACGGGTTCTTGGAGAAGGTGTCCACCCCTCCGTGCTCGCACAAGAACCCTGGATCCCCACCTCCTTCAAAACCAAGTTACCGCTTGGGGATGAAAAAAGCACCAACGCGGTGGTTTCCATCTGGAGGATTCTCCCTCTTGCTAACACACGCCACACCGGCCGAGGACCTCCTCCCGGCCCTCTTTGCTTGATATCCGCCTCACGGGAGGGGGGACTATCCGTAACCACCTCGTCCTCATTATCCAAACGGCAACCTCCAAAGCATGAACACCCAACACATGAAAAGCACATGGCGCAGAAGCCTCGCCTCGGGTGGCAAAGGATAAGGGCTCAAGAAGACCTCCGCCATATCATGCCAAGCGATGCCATGCTACCAATAGCAACTAGGGATGGCCAACCACCGGTCGAGTAGTCGGTAGACATAAAGTGGTGGAGGAAAAGGCAATTGCAACATGTCATGTGTGCAACTCCCATGCACTCACCTGGATTGCAGGAAAAGAAAGCGTGCCTTGCACCACCAGTCGTCTTGCTGTCAGCCCCTTGCGCAACGCCGTCGCTTGCTCACGAACAAGCCCCTTCCTGGATTTATTGCCCTGCAACCGCCTCACCTCCAGCAGAAACGCGCACCGGAGGCAACAGCAGGCCACACTCAAGCATAAACCTACTGTCAGAAGGTGGGATGAACATGGAAGTAATTGAGAGTAGGAGGAGAGTAAGGGACAACCTCGCTTTGATTTGGGGTTTAATCAACCTCCTTCACACCTCCCTCTCGCATCCAAACTCGTAAGTCTCCCATCAAGGTTTCGCTTTCCACATCAACTGCCAAACAAGCTCTACCGGTAACACGGTAATATTTGAAGGGGCTCAATATACAGGAAGCGGCTTTGAGGGTACATACACTGGGAAGCGGCTTATTTATGGTCTCTCAAATGGCGGTTGGACCAATCGGTCATGAAAAAGGGTGCAAAATTAGGGTCTTAATCTCGGGTGTAAGAGCATAGCTTTGTGTACATAGGTTTCAGGTATGGTCATAGACTTACGACCTCCATCGTTTTCCCTATAAACAATACCCATACCGCACTCCATGCTTGCGGGTGAATGAAGATCAAATACTCTAAATTTCAAAATAAACGGATAGACGATCCATCCTTCCATCGCGAACCTCGTCCGGCCTCGTCGCCGAGCGGAATCCCGCTAGGGTTCTTTAGATCATGTAATTATAAACCTTAATTGGTATGGCATGCGGGCCTACGATATCAGCTTACGCTGGAGTGAGCATGAGCAAATAAAACACCACAAGAATGTCCCGACCAAAGCATGCTTGCTATCTAACACCCTAAATTACTAGAAACCATCTATGGAAACTCTAAAATGTGGTATTTGAGATGTACTTCCATCCAAACCGGGTTCTGCAAAAATAGAACATTGCTAATTTGAGTCTGCTCATACATGGGCGTACGGGGCGTGGCCCCATCCTATGGAGATTTGAACACCTATGATCCCTGCACCACCACACCAATGGCACCTCACCATTACTCCTCGCACTCTAAACCTTGCTGACATGGAACGCCACGCCACCATCATCATCGCTATCATCTTGTACATCGAGTGTGGTTGCGTATGGGGACTAAGGGCACCCAACTTCTCCTCGATTGCTTTCTTATCCGCATAGATGTTTCTCGAGTTCAACTTGAAGCCATAATAGACGATAACGGTTTTCCAAAAGACCGCTTTGGATATTAAGAGGTCTTGAGACTTTACCGACTTTTTGATGGTTGTGCATTGTTGTCATCTGCTCCGCAAACATATTCTCCCACATACTTCCCTCGAGATCTCCGGTGCTCGCTCTCCACCAATGCACACGTAAATAAGGGTCAGCATTTAGGTGGACACTAATAACCTTTGCAATCCGTAATGGCGGTGGCCAGAGTGTCCCCTCGCAAGGAGTTACAAGAAACATGCCCTTCTGGATCTCCATGATATCCCCATTCATCCTTTCAACCTCCTCTTGACGTCGTTGTGTACTCTTGTGACCTCCCAAATACATGTCTCTCTGAGGTACTTGTCGGAGTAATGCTTCGCCCGTAATCGCTTCTTCCGCACGTGCACCGGGGACTAGTAATTCGGCAAATATGTCCCATCGTACTACTTCCACTGCCTCAAGCAGACAAGTCCAATGTTGTTGTCAACAATAGTTGCGATCTCACTTTGGTCCTTCTCGAAGTCACTCCACCACTCCCCTTCCTCTCGCATTCACATATGTAGGTAGCTTTAGTAAGCTCATGTAAGTGGTCAACGCCTCCAACGCAGCAGTGCCCACCTTCACTCCCCTTCCCCGCTCTTTGGCTTCAGAGTGTGGCGCGATCACCGACGGGCAGCCGCATAATCCTGTAGTAAGCGGAGTCCGCTCCTAGAGAATGATAGGCTCCATTTTCCCGTTTCCACCGTTCTCACCTCAACGTCAAGACCGTTTTCGACTTAACACGCGCGTTCACTGTTTTTTCAACTAACTACTCATAATGTCACCGGGCACAAACGCTTATGACCTGCTCGCGTCTGCTTCGTCCTTCCGCTCATCACTCTCATCTAGTCCGTTCTACTCATCACTCTCCCACACTCATTGTTCTTGGAAAAGGCGGGTGGCCGCGTGCGCCGGACCTCTTCCGTTCTCTGCCTCGGCCCAGCTCTACACGCCTCCGGGTTCCTCGGCTCACACGCCCGTCCGCTCCAACGCCCGATGCTCGGAAGAGCAAGGTCCTCGAACGCTCGCCTCGCAACACCACCACACTAGGGTCCGGCCACCAGACCTGGTCAATCTCCCGGCCGCGGGCCGCCGGACTCAGCCTCACGTTAGCGCAAACACACAAGAAGCTGCAAGAGACGTGGTTTCCACCCAAGAAGAAGACACTTTACTTAGAGTTGCTCCGGCCCTCTTATACTACGCCCAAGGATGGTGTCTTTATTACACTCCTATTTTGAGCTGGTAGCCAGCTCAGTATGCCCTAGCCAGCCGCCTACCATACTACCCGTCCGCCTATCTCCGTCTTTGGCGGTGGGCCTGAGAATGCTCGCCTCTGCGCCTGATGACCCCAATTCCTCGCTCGACAAATATGGGCGCAGACCTAATCGGATGATCCGAAGGCGTCCCTTCCCCGTCCTTAATCCCGTCGTCAGTACAACAAGGTCCGACGACCGTAACCACCACATCCTCCTTGCCGCCCCCGAGTGGGCCCCCGCCAGGGTCACCAGTGACTCCCTCCGAGCAAGCCGCCTATGGCTCCCTCTTCTATCCCGAACCGTCCTGGGATCCGCTCGACCGGTCCGATCCTCAAGGATCGGGCCTTCTTCCTGAGTCCAGCCTGTGGTCCGACCATCACTAGAGTCCGACCTCAAGTCCAAATTTCTTCAGAGTCCGAACCTCGGGTCCGCCTCGGAGTCCGGACAAAGTCCTGACTCGCGAGCACCGGGCTTCCCCCGCCGACTTCTCAATGGTTCACCCACCGAACCTCCTGTGGTCCAGTTCCCCGAGCTGCTCCCCTCCGAGCCTCCCTGTGACCTTCCTCTTCCCCTCCGTGGTGGGGTGCGGAGTGTTTACCTCCTGCGCCGACGCCCCTTGTATCCTGCTCCTCCCGCCGCTTCCCCTCTCCACTCACGCGCCAGCTGCACCTAAGGTCCCATCTGCTGCCTCCGGGCCTTCCTCCTCGGCCTCCTTCTTTCCCACCCACCTGGGGTCCGCCCATCTCGGGGTGGCGCAGACCTCTAGAGCCTTGAGGAGCTCAAGGTGGTAGTAGGCAAAGTCCCAATCGACTTGTTGAATTGCCTCTTCCACATGGGCCCGAGCACCCAGCATCCTTCGCCAAAGGTGCTCCCACATGTTGGCTGCGGCTGTCGGGCCGCTTCCAGCCCGCCAACTGTGAAGCCGGGCCGAATCCCGTGAGGCCAAGGAAGCCTCCGCTTACCTCGCAGCCTCCGGCCGCCGCCCACTGCCCATCTTTCTCGTCGCCTCCTCGCCAGCAGCCCAGCGCAACGCCTCCTTCCGCCTTCCGCACTGAGCAGCAGCTTCCTCCGCGTCCATAGCCCTTGCCCCCCCATTCATCCGGCCCTGAGCTCCTTTTATCTCTCTCTGTGTGGTCCAAGACCTCCGCCTCGACCGCTTCCCGCCTCCAATCTGACGACGGCCAACTCCTTTTGGCCTCGGCCAGAGGCTTCCTCCGCCTTGCAAAGAAAGTGCAGACGCCGATCTTCAAGTCTTTGATCTCTCTGAGAATCCTGTTGCTCCGACGCCTTGGAGTTGCAGCCCAGTGGTGTCCTTGTGCCTCCGCCTCTTGTCGCCGCTCCTCGCTCAAATGCATTCAAGATCCCTATCTCCCGGTCCGGCCTCATTTCTCACTTACCGTCGCTTGTCTGGCCGCCACCGTGTTAAACCCCTAGGGTTATTAGTAACCACTGGCCACTAGTTACCTAGCTACCTAGATTAGGGTTATTTATATTATGAGGGGTTATGGTAGTTAACTTTTAGGTTAAGTATATAAACACAACCTCTTTGTAAATTTATTATCATTATTATTATTGTCAAGTTTGTTGTTTCTCTCTCATAGTGCTTTGACATGGTATCGAGCAACTCATTTTTAGTTGCATTGATTTTTCATGAAAGGAATCAAGACAGAAGCACAGATGCTTACAATGCATAATCTAATATGTATATCATATATAGATTCTATGCATTATATCTATACTTCCCACGTTTCTCTCCTTCATCAAAATTGCAAATTTATTCCCGTACATGATGGGGAATTTCCAAGTTCATTATCACATGAAAACGCTTCCACAGACCGCTAAAAGGAGATATGCAAAATATATCTCAAGTGCAAAATGCCCTCAAGAACAGGACTTTGGAGCCTGCACGGTTTCTTTAACTTTATCACTGACAGGTACGTAAGGGAAAGAGATCGCCAGAGGCGGTCAACACTTCTTCCCACAAATTTCAAAGGACAAGAAATTTTCGAGCCTGTGTTTCCAAAGGTGCCACAGCTCTCCAACCCCGACTACTCCGTAATCTGCCGTTCTGGTACCGCAAGATGTGTGCAACACTCACACAAATTGTGAACAATCACCTAGAAATAATCATGCAGGGGAAACACATCGTTTCCATCTGCAACCATCTAGGCATAATCACGCAGTGGAATCCTCACGGTTCCATTTGCTGAGTGAAATTGCCGATGAGCCTGTTGCAAACCTAGGAGACCTTCAGGTTATGCTCTTCAGGCATACCACCAGAACACAAGCTCTCACAGGGCAGATTTTTCTTGAGATCAACGAGATCAAGCACCAATTGAATGCCCTGGTCACAAAATTAAATGAAGACTTTCACATCAGCGATGGCCCTGTGATTGACGGCCATCGACACACCATCCTGTGATAGCTGCGGGCTCAGCCCGATCCTTTGCTTGGCCAAGCAATCCTGCAAACAAGCAAGGGAGATACGAAACGCCGTGAGCAGATTTTTCATGCATCTGTGATAGAGCAGGGACACACATACATCTGGTGAAAGGACGCCGATTTGTGCAATGCATCACCGGGTCACCGGAAAGGACGGACTCGCTAACACACGGGCATCACTACGCGGAGGACGCAATGCAAGTGAAACCCCTGCAAGATCCGCGAGGCAGTTTCTCAAGCGCACCAACCTGCAGCCTCGCCTCCTAACCCTGTCCGGCCCGACCTCGCAATCTGAACAGTCATAGATACACATCCGGGATCTGCCACCACACACCATCAGATACAATCTGAATCCAACTTTGCACCGAAAACATGGCTGAAAATTCTGGAGACGCAGGTTCTGATGCTGGTGACGATCTCGGGCTTTATGTCGGAGATCCCGGTCCAAGGAAGGTGTGATCCCAGTGCGCCTCCAACCGGCAAAAGGCCCACTCATGCGGTATGCCTTCCCTCCCGAGCTCACCGCCACACGGAGCGCCCGGCACCTTCCCACCTGCAGCAAACCCTGGAGGACATCCAGGCAATCTCGAGCATATCGTGCTTTGAAACGGCAACAATGGCTCTGCTCATGGCTTTCAAAGATCGGATCGTATTATACCTTTACCTCGCCGGATCTGAGCGGCCTATCATTCGCCAAGGAACCGTGCCCCCGTCTCACCCCGCCCACGTCCCAAGATTTCAACCCCCGCCATCCCTCGAGCGGATAGGAATCCTTTGCCCGCACTGTGAGCCGGATTCGCCAATCTCGCCTCGTATATGGAGTCGGGTCTGGAAATCCCGCGAGTGGGCAAGGAACAGGGTTTGGACATGTACTCCCACTGGGCAAGGGCTTCCCATAGCCACCTCTCGGCCAGTTTAGCACTACATGCAGTATGCAGGCCGCCTCTTCTCGCCACCCCTTCCCCATACATACCAACCTACAATAGAGTTTAAGGAACGTGACAGGTTCAATGGAACTAAATACCGCACCGAGCGTCCTGTGACAAAGGGCCCTTGATGCTTGGCATGTATGGAGGCCGTGAGCCGGGCGCTTCAACAACTGCAAGCATTTCCACAACACCATTGTGATGTATGGGAGAATGCTAACATTGTGGCTCGTGCCCTCATCATAAGTGGCCTGGACGAGGTGTTAGTGCCCGATGTGGCCTTCCTCACTAAGGCTGAAGACATATGGACACAATCGCACGCACGCATTGGACGCGAAGAACGAACGGTTACCCTCCCTGGCCGCCGAGTGAGCTCTATTCATCACAAGGCGTGAAGGAGACAGTTGTTGCTTGGTGATGAAGTTCGATAACTTCGAGCCAACTTGATCTCCTTGGTTTTCCCATGCCCGAACTTGATGCCGCTATGAAACTGGGCTTTTTAATGAGCTCTTCCGCCGCATTACAGCCTTTGTCACCAGCTATGGTGCTACACTCGAGGCCGCAAAGCCGCCACAAATGGACAACCTGGCCATGATCGCCTTTGCAGACAGAGCCCTCTTCCAGAAGAGGCCTCGACAATCACACTCAAACTCGTCGCACCAAAACTGATAAAGTCCTTTCTACAACTAAATTTAAACCACAAAGCAGAGGCAAGCACTTATTTGTAGCTGGGTCTTCCAAAGATTCGCCGCATGCATCAAAAGGCAAGGCTCTCAGAATCGTGTGTGGTTCTCGTGGTCCTTGGGAACGGAGTGGTGGAAGAAGAAATCTGGAGAACCCAAAAAGGCCGAGAAAACTAACAAACCGTTTGAGGCTCATGTGGTTTCCAAGGACAAGCCATCGAAGGGCTTTTCCACTGCAAGCAAGCCGTGATACTGACTGTCTGCCTGTCTGCAGCTTCCAGGCTTGATGATGCCTGGTATCTCGATTCAGGAGCAACATCACATGTCTGCCATGACAGAAAATTGATGAGTAACTTTACTCCTCTCTCCACAGTGTGAAAAAGTGCTGCTTGGAGATGAACTCACAAAGACAGGTCTGAAAATTCTTGGCCGAGGTTCTTGCTCTTTCAGGCAGTCGAATGGCCAGATTTTTCAGATTGATAATGTCCTCTTTGTTCCTGACATGGCAAAACACCTCTCTCTGTTAGTCAGCTGATGCAGCTCAACAATTTAGAGCTTCGCTTTCATGCTACTGGTTGCACTCTTAGCAAGTCTAGATCCTCTTATGTAGTTGCCCAGGGCTTACTAGTGCAGGATCTATACAGGCTAGACATGAAGTGTCTCGCTAATGGTCCATCTTGTTGCTAGGTCTCATTTGCCTCTAGTTATTAACTTTGGCATGCCTGCCTCGGTCATGCTAATAAGGATAAGTTGATAAGGATGTCCAACCTCGAATGTTACCGAGCCTCTTCCCAAGTGCTTCAAAGAACTTCCTCTTTGTGATGCATGCATAATAGCCAAGCAAAAAGAGTTACCTTTTCCTGCTACTTTGGCTCATAGGTCTACTGCCATCCTTGACCTAGTACATGCAGACATCTCTGGGAAGCTTCATGTCCCGTCCTTGGGAGGTTCTCTTTACTACCTCACACTCACCGACGATTTTAGTCGGTATTCCTGGACATACCCCCTCAAGCGAAAATCAGACTCTTTCTTGCTATTCAAAGAGTTTGCTCAATCATACAGAGATGATGGGACTCACCTCACTGCTTAAGATCGATAACGCATGTAGCCTAGAATGCTGCTTTTGACGAGTATCTTGCAGCTCAGCCAGTCAATTGGCCACCAAGATATCCCTTATACTCAGCAACAAAATGGGGTAGCCGAACGCCGTAATCAAACTTTGCTCAGCATGACAAGGAGTATGTTGGCGTGGTCCGGGCTCAGCAAAGCCTACTGGGCAGAGGCAGTTGTCACTGCCACTTATATTCTTAATAGGCTTCTCACTTCAGCAGTTCCTGACCGGACTCCTTTCGAGATGATTTGGAAGCGCAAGCCTAGTTTGCTTCATCTTCGAGTATTTGGCTCACCTGCCTATGCTTACATCCATGAAGAACAGCGCAGGAAGCTTGAGGATAGGGCTCGACCTCTCGTATTTGTTGGTTATGGTGAGGAGATCAAAGCTTATAAGCTTTATGACCCTCACTCCAGGTCTTCCATATTTGCCCGCAGTGTCACTTTTAAGGAATTGACAGCTCCTGCTTCCCCTGCGACTACTTCTTCAGCACCCTCTCCTCCGGACACTGCTGACTTTGATGAGACACCCTCCGAGTATCCTCAAGATGCGTGACATGAACCGCCACCGCCTCGTTTTCCAACCGGGCAAGGGTGCCTGGGGTGGAAATGCAGCAGCCGGCCATCGACTGCTTCCTCGCGGCCTGCGATCACCAACCTCCATGCCTCGCAGCGACCACAGGAGACACCGTAGGATGACTGATCAGACGCTGAGCTTCCAATACCTAATGCTGAAGTGATGCATGAGCTTGAGGACGATACACTAGTTGATGAGATTGCAGCCGATTCACCTGTCATAGAGCCTGAAGCTGCTTCACTTGTTGACAAGGCTGAAGATGTTGCTGAGCCACTTACTGACGAGCTGGAACATGCTGCGGACTCAACTGTTGAGCCACATGAGCTGGAGACTCCTGAGGAACTAGCTGCTGAACCTGCACCAATTGTTGAAGAGCGTAGGTATCCCAGCAGGTCCCGTCCATCAAGGGAGAATTGGAGCACAAGGCCGTATGAACCCGAAGACTTCAGGATTCCTCGATCTGCTCGTCTTTGTGAGGCTTTCTCCACCAGCACTCTTCATCCCGCAGAACCCCGCACATACCAAGAGGCTATTACTGGCCCTGACAAACATCACTGGGTTCCTTCCATTCAAGATGAATATAATTCTTTGATTAAGAATGGCACATGGGAGCTATGTCCTTTACCTGCCGGGAGAAGAGCGGTTAGCTGCAAATGGGTGTTTAAGCACAAGCTGAATGCTCAGGGAGGAATAGCCCGCTATAAGTCGCGTTTAGTTGCTAGGGGCTTCTCTCAAGTCGCAGGTGTAGACTTTAATGAGACTTTCACCGTCAGAAGACGCAGACCATCGATGATGTCGGGCTTGCCGCGAGACCGGGATCTCGAGCATGGACGCTTCAACCCGCTTCACGAAGCAGCTTGAAGAAGATATATACATGGATCAGCCTGAAGGATTTGTAGACCCTGAACATCCTGATTGGGTCTGCAAATTGAACAAAACTCTATATGGCTTGAAGCAAAGTGCCCGTGAATGGTACAAGTGTATCGATAAATATCTCAAGTGGATTGGCTTCATCCAGAATCCAGCTGATTCGAACGTGTATATTTACTCCAAAGGAGGTCATCTGGTCATACTAGCTCTTTACGTGGATGACGTTATACTTGCTTCCAACGACAGAGAGCTCTTGGCCTGGGTGAAAGGTATGTTGCACAAGGAATATGATATGAAGGACATTGGACCACTTACCTTTGTCCTTGGTGTTCAGCTGTTGAGAGATAGAGACACTCGCACACTTATCTTGCACCAGACAAAGTATATTGGCAGACTCTTCGACGCTTTAACTTGTAGGATGCTAAACCTGTGAGCACACCAGGAAGCGTTGGGGTTAAACTTTCTGCTCAACAGTGCCCACAAGATGATTTTGAGCGTGAAGCCATGAGTCAGGTCCCTTACCGGCATGCCGTGGGCTGCCTTAACTACATAGCATGCTGGACTAGGACGGATATTCAGCACTCCGTAAGTGCTGTTTCTCAATACCTTGAGAATCCTGGTCCCGAGCATTGGATGGCAGTTAAAAGGATTCTCCGATATCTTAAAGGCACCTCCACCTTTGGTTTATGTTTTCAGGGTAGTGACCGAGCACTCACTCTTGAGGGATATGTATGCATCGCTGAGCTCGGATCAAAGGAAAAGTATTTGCATATTGTTTCCTCGCCCGTACCGTCAACCTGGAGCTCGAAGAAACAAACTTCGATAGCTCTTTCATCAACAGAAGCAGAATACAAGGCCCTAACAGACTCAGCCAAGGAGGCTGAATGGGAGCGCACTTTCCTAGCTGGTTTGGTGTTTTCAACAGTCGATTCCCACGACCATCTTCTGCGACAATATGTCGACTATTGCCCTGGTTGGGAATCCCCGTTTCCATGCGCGCACCAAACATATTGAGATTCAAAGATCACTTTGTCGACACTGCGGAGCGCAAGGTGATCAAAATTGAACATATATCGACGGAGCTAAACAGTGGCTTACAAAGAGCTTACCGACGAGCAAGCATGTTTTTCATATGGAGGCACTGGGCCTGGTAGAATACTCTTCCTATTTGCCTTGATTGCTGCAGGTGGCTGTTCCAGGTGCTGGGCGGATGAAGCTCCTTTGCTTATCTAATTGTCTAGCACCTAGCTGTGTCCTACTTCGGCAATGGGACCTTGGCGGCTTTCTCCAGCTGATCTTTCAGCTCCTCCGGGATGCCGGCTCGCCTCTTCTTAATCGGTCTCCACGGGCCCGCCAATGCTTCCCACCGCCACCTCACACGCCGCCTGCATAGCATAACCCGCCTATCACGCTATCGGTGCTCAGCTCATGATCAGGTCACTATCGCCAGTGGTCCACGCCTTTCACCGCCAACTTTAGTCTTGGCTTGTAGGCTAACCCAGTCTGGTTATTATGTGTTAAACCCCCAGGGTTACTAGTAACCACGGCCACTCTACCTAGCTACCCAGATTAGGGTTATTTATATTATGAGGTTATGTAGTTAACTTTAGGGTTAAGTATATAAACACAACCTCTCTTGTAAATTTATTATCATTATTATTATTGTCAAGTTTCTCGCTCTCTTAGCGCTTTGACAACTGTCACCTTCTTGAGTTAAGTGATACCCCTCCTCCCTCCACCGGCCCGATCACGCCGAGCAGGATCCGCTTATTTTAGCCAGCTTAGCCCTCCGCCCGCTTCTCACCTCACCCCAGGTGTTGGTCCACCGAGCCGCCGGCCAGGTCATGAGCTGTTCTCCGCCCCCGCCACAGCCTCCTCCGCCTCCTTTCCGCCTCCCTTGTTTGCAGAGGTCTTTAGCCCGTGGCTTGGGCCTCTCTCACGACGATTCAAATTTTGCTCGACATCTCAAGGACCTTGGTCCTCTTGCCGAACCCACTGTGACTCCCGCCTCCGCCTCCCTCCTCGATCTTGGCGAGGGACTGCTTCTTCTTAGCCGCCGCTTACCGCCTTGAGTTCCACCATCCTTCGCCGGGTGGTTTTCCACTTCTGGGTCTTCCACGCTCACAGAGACCCTAAAGCATATAGTCCATGAGTTGGTAGCTAAACCGTCATGCTTTCTTCCATCAAGCTGGGAGATGCCTGTGAAGTCCACTGGGTATCTCCATCCGTCAAGGACCACCATACTCAGCTCGAGCGAGTCCGGACGGGCTCTCGGACCTAATCAGACCCTGTGTCCCCATTGCCGGGTGGTCCCGAGCTCTCGCCTCCTGGCCCTCTTGGCCGCTAACTCCTTTCTCAGCCTCCTTCTCCTCCCGACCTGTGAGGTGGGAAGGGTCCCGGAGTCGCCTTCTTGCCTCCTCGCTGGGGATGATTTGGTCGCACGAGGCAAGCACTTGAATTCAAGCACTTCCCACCAACAACCAAGCAAACAAATCTAATACACGCAGTATAGGTGCAAACCAACAAGGGGGAGAACTGGCCCTCAACACCTCACGCAGGGGCTCATCACTACTGCAGGGCTGGCTTGTCTCGGCCGAGTTCTCCACTGACCCGCTTGGCCATGTCGCCCACCACTCCTAGCCTTGTGCCGAGTAATCACTTGCAACAAGACGAGAGAAAGTGTCACGGCCTCATCTTGTCCCATCTCCTTGGCCTTGACTTGGCTTCTTCGCCTCCTCTCCTTGGCCTTGACTTGGCTCCTTCGCCTCCTCTTGGCCTTGACCTGGGCTTCTTCGCCTCCCTCCTTGGCCTTGACTTGGCTCCTTCGCCTCCTCTTTGGCCTTGACTGGGCTTCCGCCTCCTCTCCTGGCCTTGACTTGGCTTGCTTAAAGAGCTAGCCGCCGCCGCCAGCCTCCCTAGCACGGCCTAGCACCCCAGCACGCCTAGCACGCCTAGGTAGCTTAGCATCACTCCAGCACGCCTAGCCACCCAGTACTGCCTAGCACGCCCAGCATCACACCAAGCCTAGCACACACAAGATGAGATCATAGCTTGTAACAACAAGAGGGAGTAGCCCGCATCGCCGTGGCACAAACACACTCTCCCACGAGAACAACACGCACATTCCTTACATCGCTCGGAGCCATAGCTTAGCCTCCTCACAACGCCTCAGATCAAGATATCTAGAGGACAAGCTATGATCCGAGCTTGTCTCAATGGAAGGTCTATATATACTAGACCTCGCATCGGCATATTCCTAAGATATCCTATTGGCATCAAGATACGAAATATCCTAAGAATACATATAGTATGCAAGGAATATGCCAAAGCATACTTGAGCTTATCCACTTAGCTATTGTATCATAAGAATACATTATAATATGCAAGGAATATGCCAAGCATATTACTTGAGCTTATCCACTTAGCTATTGCTAACCATGTTTAATTAACACTAATCAATGCTTAATTAACATAAGCATCTTAGATTAATTACCAATCAATGCTTAATTAACATAGCACTTTAGATTAATTAACACTAATTACTTACTTCAAGATAAGTAATTAGATTAATTAATGCTAATCAAACACTAAACCCAAGTGCGCAGATCAGGCGCACCTACCTATTGCACGGCCTGGGGGCCCGCCAGTGTCCTCCCGCCCTCGGCGGCCTCTTTCCGCCTCCGCACCGCCTCCGTCCTCGCCACTCCGAGGGGCAAGGGCACAAAGGGTCCCTAGGTGCCGCGTTGGTGGCGCTATCACGCCTTTCTGCCCGCCGAACCGGCGGGCTCAAGAATTGTTGCCGACCACTGAGTCGCAACCGCCAACTCCCGTCTGTGGCCGCCTCTTCCTGGCTGGCCCGGTGGGGGGCACCAAGAGGAGAGAAGCGGGATGTCCTCCCACACTTCCTAGGTGGCGAGGGGTCTGCTCTACGTATGGAGTCGAATCCTCCCGCCGTCCTCCTCCCGAACCCTCTGCTCGACGACGGGCCTCCGCCTGCACTTCCCTTCGCCTCCTGAGGGCGGCCAACCCTTTCCGAGTGCTCGCCTCCTCGCCCGCCCCCATTACGTGGATCAACATGGATCGGCCATAACGCCAACGGAGGTGGCTTGCTCCTCACACGAGCCTGGTTGATCCGGGCGATTATATTACTCGGCCGGCTGCTTTCCTTTCCGAGGTTGTGGAGGAACACCAGCGATTATCTCCAAGGTGGTCCACCTTGGCATGTTCGAAGGGGCGATTTTCGCACCATCGCACTCTCCTGCTCAGAGGTCCGACATCGCCCATCCGTTAGAGGATCGCCGCTCGGACGAAGAGAGCCGCCCGCGCTTCACCTTCCTTCACCTTCGGCCCGCACCACGCCTCTACTTTCCACCGGACGGCAGACCGCCTCAAGACCTCCACAGTCCACCTCCGGGTCCTCCCGCAAATTCTGGAGCGACCTCCTCTTGGTCAGAGCCAGCATTTTCCCGCGATTCTGACTAAGGTTACGCCGTAGGGTCCGCATGTACCGGAAAATATCCAGTGCCATTCCGCCACCAGCCCTCCGCCTCCTCGAGCCACGGACCAAGTCGAAGCGCCAGGACAATGTTGCGCTCCTCCAGGCGCCATGGCTCCCACACCTCCGCCACTTTCTTGGGTCCCATCGTCGCCGTGCTCCTCTTGCTTTGCTGTTGGGACTTGTGTAAATAAACTGAACAACAGGAAATGCAAAATGTGCAGAATAAATTAATGTAAATTACTCACAAAGCATGTCTTATACAAAACTTGTGTATAGTCACGACTGTTCATTTAACCTAACTAAAAGTCATAACAGCTAGTCAGTTTATATGACCATGAACCCTAACGGAGGTTCATTCTTAACACGCCCCCGTAAACGGAGCATGCTGTTAGCAACGGAGTGACGCGCACATGGCTGAGACTGTAAACACGCTGCTAACACTCTGTGCCTTCGCAATCGCTGTATTCCTCTTGTATCACCATGTGTGTGAAGAGCGGAGGAAGAAGAGAAGACGCACACGAGTGAGAGCCAACCAGCGTGGTCACAACAAGTGGAGGGAGCTTGCGACTGAACAAAGATGGCAAATCGCGAGCTGGGAATGTCGGTTCGGCATATCTCTCGCTGTCAGAGAGCTAGAAACGGGCCAACATTCAACTCTGGGGAAGAAACCCTGGAAGAGCAACGAAGTTGTGGCTTGGCCACCGCCATCATGAAAGTGATGGGGAAAACCAGCAATCGTAGCAAGAGATATGACATTATGTGCTGATGAAGCTTCATCCACCATACTCTAAGATCCTATTATTGAGAAGCTACCGAATGGTAGAGTAGTCCTTCACTCCCAGAGCTTCCATATGTAAGAAGTGTTTGCGAGCAGGCAGATACTTCGTGAGTATATCCGCTGAATTATAGTCTGTGGAGATATGCTGAATCTTAACTTCCTTCTGCTCCACAGAATGACGAATAACTTGGTGGTGCACTTCTATGTGCTTATTGCGAGCATGGAATCTTGGGTTGGCCGTCATAGCAATGGTGGATTTGTTGGCTATGTCCATCGAGGTCCGTCAATTCTGGTGGCAACTATACGAGCTCCAAAATTACCGTGACTTCTTACGCACGCACCGGCCCTTCTTCTTTCTCGCATTCACGCTCCTGGGCTTAGGACGCCACACCCTAGTCTCGCATTTGTGGGACTTGGTCTAGAAGAACCTGATCCAGAGGTCGGTTTGGTTCTGTTATAGTGCTTGCCTTGTGTGTAAAGGACTTTGTCGGTCTTGGTATGACCACCATGAGAGCTGGTGTTAGCCCTGCTTTGCTCCTCCTGTAATAGAGCCCCCACAACGTCTGTGAGGCTGATGTTGGTAGGTTGGCCTGCAGCTCTAGCTGCGTCTGCAACTCTGATGGTAGCACCATAGCCGGAGACGAAGGTCTGATAGCTGGCAGGAAGACATGTGAGCAATTGGGCTACAGCGTCCAGCTCGGGAAATTGGGAGCCCAGATTGATGAGCTGAGATCGCAATTGTCGGAAGCGGATGACGAAGGGTGCAACCTTGTCACCTTCCTTGAGCCGAAGAGAGAAGAGTTCTCCTCGAACGGCACACATGGTAAGAATATTCTTAGCCTCATACGTGTGCAGGAGGAGGTTCCAGATCTCTTCAGCCTTCGTGAGAAAAGCAACATCGGCGAGCAGAATCTCGTCCAGCCCACTTATCAAGATGGCACGAGCGACAGCGTTCAGGTTCTCCCACTTGTCCTTTTCCTCTTGTGTGGCAGATGAAGTAGGTTCTGTGAGCGTGCCAGTAACAACTCCCCAAACGTGTCTCGCTTGCAGGGCAGCTGTCATGCGCACCTTCCAACCTTCGAACTTCATGCCATTAAACCTGTCCCGCTCTTTGAATTCGACAGAGTAGGAAGGTTGTGGGATGACAAGAACAGGCGGGAGTGGAGGATTAGCTCCGCCTCCTCCTACTCCTCGTCCAGCACCTCCTCCACCTCCTCCTCCTCCTCCTTCGCCACCACCTCCTGACATTCTAACCTGCTTTGTGAAGGGAAGCAAGTTCGGGTGATCAAGCCGCACAAGATCTTCTTCAAAAAATGGGTTAAGATGCCGCAGGGTGGCTCAAGCCAAGGGCCACAGCAGAAAGTGCTTAAGAGGTGAGTGGTGCTTTAAACCTCCGAGCCGCCACGACTGCACCAAGTGGAGTCGTCAATCCTGTGAGGACGCACATGGCCATGTGGGTCAGCGCCCCTGCACCCCAAATAAGGCATCAGAAGTTGGATGTAGATGCGCCGGCGGCAGAGCGCCACGCCGGAAGTACAAAACACATGTTGACGAGCCACAGGCGTAAGGTAGCTGGGTGATAAGGTGCTTACCCGCAGGAGGCGCAAATTGCAGGCTGGAGGGGTCGCGCCCTTCTACAGCGAGGAAAATGGCCCTTGGGATCCGGATCATCGCTTTATGGCATAGTATTTGCTGTTCCGCCAGCAATTCACCGGTACCAGAATGGCGCCCGTAATTTGATGATGTCGATTACGATTGGGTAAGAGTTATCACTGTAAAATCAGAGATTTTGGCGCACTTCTCGATTATCATCGATGCGTTTTGCTGCCGATCTAGAAGAGTCCCATAATTCCTTTTCTGGATACCTGTCAATGTGCACACGATTGGGTGTCCGAGGAGGTCTTCCAGAGGAAATATCCTCCCGTCCATACCGTAATGTCTTGGCAAGATCGACACTTCATCACCGCTGTGGTGATGATTGCAGGGTGCTGAAGGTGGATGCTCGACGCGAGATCGCCCCCGTCGAGTCATTTTTCCTTCTTAGAGTGTCATAATCACCGCCCGATGCGCCCGCATTTGCACGGTACGTCGAATTTGTCATTCACTAGCAGCATCGTGTTAAGTCATGCCACAATTCCCAATGCTACAGCAAGAATATGCAAAGTGGAGGCGAGATTGCATTGTGCAATTCTCGCACCTATGTAATCATGGATGCAAGATTTTTCTCGTCAAATTCTCCCATATACCTCCATGCGCCATCGCCACAAATACTAATAATACTAGGTACAAAGCTCTGATACCATGTAAATAAACTGAACAACAGGAAATGCAAAATGTGTAGAATAAATTAATGTAAATTACTCACAAAGCATGTCTTATACAAAACTTGTGTATAGTCACGACTGTTCATTTAACCTAACTAAAAGTCATAACAGCTGGTCAGTTTATATGACCATGAACCCTAACGGAGGTTCATTCTTAACAACTTGAGACTCCAAAATCCCCGCCTCTCCGGCCGCCGCTTCCTCCGCGAAAGTCGAGCACAGCTGCAGGGTGCTCTGGCGCTTGAAGAGACAACGCCAAAGAGCCGGGTGTCTGAGCGCGAGAGAGCGCGAGAATCGCCGCAAAGTTGCTTGAAAGAATGATCTCGCCACTCCTCCGGCCGAGAGTAACTGCCGCCCAAGGGACGGCTCGCTGCCCGTAACCGAGATCGCTGTGCTCGCATGGCTTACTCTGGCCTTACGCTGCCGCTTACTCGCTTTACCGCCACGCACCGCCCACGCTGCCACGCATCGCCTTACGCCGCTGTACTCGGAGCGTGAATACCGCCATAACGCCACTGCAACCCTACTTGGCCCCGGCCGCATGCCCGTTCACCTCTCAGTACCGTCCACGTGGCCCCGTCTGTCTAAAACACGCTCCGACTCCTAAGTTACTTTACTTGGCATACTTATCCCATCCTACTCCGGAGTGTGATCCGACTCCCCTCCTGCACCAAGGGCTGGTCCGGACCCTTCCGCCGAGGCGCTCAGAGCCCTCCGGAGTATGCTCCGGAGTCCTTCAACTTACTCCGAAGTGTAGTCCGGAGCTCCTCCGGACTTATTTCTCCCATTCCGCCTTATCCGCCCCCACGCCTAAAACAAAACCCGACCCGCTTCCTACCTAAGGGGAAGTCCAGGTCCACAAAGGCGCCCGAGATGCCGCGCCACCTGAGACACCGAGGGCGAAATGGAGGCGCGATGCCTACGCGCCACCGAGAAGTCGGCGGAGGAGGGCGCTGCATGCCGGGCGCCTGTGATGTGGAGGCTCAGAGGAGGGCGCTGCCGGCCGCCTCCCGCGAAGGGGCCGAGGGCGAGGAGGAGGGCGCATGCCGGGCGCCCGCTGGCCGAGGGCGGCGGAGAGCGCCGGGCCTGCGCCGCACCAGAGAGCGAGGGCGAGTGGGGCGCCAAGATGCCTGCCGCCTCCCATGTTCCAAAGGCGAGGGAGAGGCGCCTGCAGCCGTGCCCTCCACAAACAGCAGACGCTTGAAGTCAAGATGACTCGCCACTCCGGACCAAGCAGGGATTCGCCCAACCCCAAAAACGGAGGGCAACCACAAAGGAAGGCGAGAGGAAGACCAAAGCACCAAGGGTGGAAACGGGTGATACACGCTGCTCGGTGGAAAGGGAAGCACGAATCGACTCTCTCCGACAAAGAATGACATCCAAACTCTTCACGGCTGCATACAGCGGTTGGAGACGTCAGATATGGACGAAGACTACCTCACAAATGTACGCCCCGCTTACTCAAAAAGGTGGTGCCTCAAACTGTTGGAAACTTGAAAATTTGAGGCCTCGATCATTCCCCGACCCCCCATGCCCAGATCCGAGTTGATGAGGCCCTGCAAACTATCTTGCCCGTACCTAAGGGAAGGATTGAAGAAGGAGTTCCTCTATTATGTATGATTGACCGCAGAGCGCAGATATTGAACAACTTGATTGAAAAGGTTTAGAGCGAAGCAAGTGATGGGTCAGGATGGGTTTTGCATCCAAGATGCAAAGAGGCCATTTACCTCTATGTCGCTATAGTCCTAGGATTCGATCCCAAGAAGGAATGGTTTTGTGTCAAGATGTTCTAAAACTATGGATTCTAGACTTACCCCGCCGATCACTACCTCCCTTATCCGCCTACCATACCCAAACCCACCACCGTGGAAGACTCCACCGCAGCGGCTGGTTCAACCACCGCGGCGGGTCCCACCATAGCGCGCCCGTCGGGTGACTATTTGTCACCCGCCCGGCACCTTGGGGTTATGGACATACACACACCCACATGCGCCTCACCGCTGAATTTCCGCGGATCCTTCCGGATTTATGCACCACGACTCGACGGCTCACTCCACCGCTATTCCCCGACCCACCACTCACTTCCACTCTCCTTAATCATTTCCGATTCTCCCACACGCACTCACAATCCCTCACACAAGACTCATCACCTCTCTGGACCTTCCTTCCTAAATAAATCTCTCTCCTCACGGCCACCCAGACCCCTCCTTGGGCCACATGACCCTCCTTGGGCCACAGCACCCCTCTTGGGCCACAGACCCCTCTCATGGAATAAAACACTGTGGCGCAGCTTGGGAAAGAGGATCGAAAGAAAACCCGGCGGCTCCGCTCCGCCTCACCCCTCCGGGCAATTCCTACCTCTTTCCGGCGCACCTTCCACCCCCAGCGTGGAGCTTGGCCACTCCGCCTCGACCATCCAGGATCTTCCCGCCTTCTTGTGACGAGAAGGTGCATCGAACGAGTTTGATGCGATGACGCTCCAACCAACCTCGCGATAGCTTCAACACACGGAAGTTCACACCGAATTGTCTTAAGAGAGACTCAAGGGTCTCTATACATTCACCGTGGATTTCCACACCACTCCTACCAAAGGTCTAGAAAATATGGCCTACCACGAGCGCCCTACCAATTCCAGAACTACAGCTCCGCCTCAAAACATCCTATCCCCTACCCCAAAAGAAGCCTGGCCTATGATGTCGCTCCTCTAAAAATCACGGTCGGTTGTCGCCAGCTGCTGGGGTTCCTCGCCTCGCCTCTCCGCCACGCCCGATCCGAGCGATTCTCCCCAAAACCTCCACCTCACACCGCCGCAGCTTTCGGCCTTCCCATGGGCGCCGCCTATAGGCCCTATGCCTTATTCCGCCTTCATCGCCGGACAGCCACACCGTGTGCTCCTCCCTCCACGCCTGCCTCCGCCTCGCCTCGATCACCACTTGGGGTAGGCCCCGCCCTGCTCGGAAGAACCATCGTAAACGCCTGTGGCGGTCAAGATGTGCACCAATAGTTTCGCCCCTCCCGCCCCAACAACCACATACATTTAGAGTGAGCACCGCCACCATGCAGTGTGGCTGTGACATGAGCATCCTCATCCAGACGCAGCACAATACGCCTTCGATATGAGGTTCTTACCTCTCCTCCTGGACAATCTCGAGCCGGCTGTTTCGGGATCGATCCCACCAGCTCGGGCTTCCCCACCTTCCTCCTTCCGACGGTGGCCGGTTTAGCCACCGTGGGTTTCCACGGTGGCGCCATGGTTGCCGTGGCTCGCCTTCTTGCTTGGCCACCTCTCTGACTCGGCCCTAGCTTCATCTCTCTCTCGCATATCTCTCCGCCGCTTCTTGAATTTCTCCAGAGGCGCCATTGTTTCCATTGTTCCTCGGCTCATGAGACCTCATCTTGAAGCTCCTCAATTGTGGCATGCCCCCTTGACCTGATTCACTAAGGCCTCCTGGGTGGACATTTAGCCGCCTCTTTTGCATAGGGCCGCCTCGCCTCTGCCTCCTCACACCTTGTTCTCGCCTGTGCCTCCAACTTCTCCTTGAGCAACTTTTCCGGCTGCACACTGTGTGAGAGCCATGGCTGGTCGAGGAGATCCTGCCTCGAGCCATGGCCGGGTCAAGGCTGCAGATTCTCGAATTGGGCTGCCCTGCCCATTCCTCCACAACAATTCTCGTGACGCGAGCGGTGTCACCGCTCCACTTCACCGACGGGTCTGAAATGTCGCTAAAATGTTCCGAGTCCGTCATGACTTGGCTATCAAACTAACCCCTCTTCTTCTAGGGGTTGGTTTGCCACTACTTCCTCATCCGCCCAATCTCCTAGCGGCAGCGACTCCTCCCCGCACCGAGAGGGCACAACTTGTCGCTTCCTTTATTTTCTCCTCCTCACCCGCTCGCCGATTTCGACGGTGACCCTAGGTGTGTGGGTTCCTCTTCTCCGCGCCCTTCTTCACGACCCCTGCTCACCTGCCGCCGCCTCCGCTTGCCCTTGGAAACCTCCCCACCTTCATCCGAATCTTCTAGGGAGGCGATTCTCAACCTCGGAATCCTTCCTAATCCCTTACACTCCTCCTCTACCTTGAGTTCCCCGACTGCCTATGAAGGGCGCATGCCCAACTGCTAGACACCCTAATGCGAATACATGAATTAGAAAAGGTGAAATCAAGGAGGGCCGAGGGAAGGGAGAGCAAATTCGCCTCCTCTGCTCTTTCAAAGATCATCCGCCCCAATCGATTTGTGTACCTTTAACCACCTCATGAAGAAAGACCGTGAAGTGGTCCGCCATATGATCCAACTTCCGATTCTGCAGAAACACAAAATCCACTTGGCTAATCCCACCACAGCAGACACGAGTTGGCGAGTCACCCATCCATTGTTCACTCACTTCTCCAGTTTCATGAGCGCACGCAGCCTCGTGGTCTTCTTTCTCTGGGGTCACCAAGCTTCCATCCTCCGATGCTTCTCGCCATACATCGCTCGAAAGAGTCCCAAATCCCAGTTTTGCGCCTCTTCCTCGCTCCCTCTTGCAACTTGGTTCTCAATTGCCGGGCGACTCTTGCACCAATGTCTGTCAGAACACCATTTCTTCTCCATAAATTCCAGACTCCCCGCACCAGTCGCCTCTCACCTTCCAAAGGGTCCATGTTGGGCCACCGATGGTGGGAATTTCGCACTGGGCGCCATCTCCTTTCTCCTTGTTTCCAAAAAAGAACCCACCTCGCACGCTGGTCGAAAAGGGAACACCACCGCACGCCTCCCCTCCCTCGCTCGGCCTTGCCTCCTTTTCCTCCTTCGCTACTGCCACTGGTTTCTTCCTCCGCCACCGCCTGCTCGACCTCGACGCCGCTCCCCACCGCAAATAAAAGACTCGCCCAGCGCAGCTGATGCGCGCGCCAGCTTGTCACAGCCCGCCCGACGCCTGCCCGAAATTCGACTCAGGCCGGGTGTCCGCTCGCGCGGCCCGACTGCCTCGCGCCCCGCCCGCCACTAGGGTTGTAAACTCCTCGGTCTCAGACGTCCCGTTCTTCGCCACCGTGGTGGAACTGCTACCTCCCGCTTGATCAAGAATGTGGCAAGATGTAGGCACCTAACATATATAGACACTTTCTTATTTCTAAAATCACCAAAACCCAAGGACTCTATCCGACCTACCTATCCGGTCGAAAACCTAAGGTTCAAAAAAGAAAATTATTATCCCAAGGGCCAAGGACCATTCTCAGATAAAAGACCTTAAAGCGATTCTCAAAGCACTTTGCTATACAAACACTCCCAAAACAAAAAAAATCGCTCATCCCGACACTCGAGAGGGGTTAGTACATGGTCTTCCACATGGGCGATCGAGGGAATCATACCTATGCGCCATGCAAGATCCGGCGATATCTCACCGTGGAAGGGATCGCCATGTGTATTGTGGCCTAATCACATCGAGATGAGGATTCTCGCCACCGATCACAACCGATGGCGGACAAGGAAAAGATGAATTTTATTGAGAAGGTTCGGTATCTGAGGGATGAGTTGCAGATAGCTAAGCGAGATCACGTCAGCATGACCATGAGCTGGAAATTCAATCTATACAAGGTGCTAGGTTTGATTGAAGATGACGAAGGCCAAGAAGATGAGCAGTACAAGCAGAACAAGGTGGACAACAGAACCCATATACTCTGCATTTCAAAACTAGAGGGCAAGGTATGGGAAAATGTGGATAAAATTTTTTCCAAGTGGAAGTCGAGCTACCTGAGCAAGTGTCGCAGAGAAAGCAAAAAGAGCAAAGGCAAGAGGAAAGCAACCTACGACAAAAACAGGTTGATGGAGTTTTTGTGAAGCCCAAAGAAATGTAGGGGAAGCCATGGTGAAGCTTTCAAGGTGTCCCACATGGACATCCAGACAAATGAGATAAGTAATGTAGAAAGTACTAACTGGCCTCCTGGATCTGAACGGAATGGCGAAGGAAGTTACCCTTCGGAAGAAATTTCATGTCATACACGTGGCAATGGCTAAACATCTGGCTTGTGACTCCTTCGAAATGGTGAGACAAGAATACCCTCAACACTCTTCAGACGAAATTATTGCCAGATTTCAAACCGCATTTGAGGCAAGGTAAACATATTTCCTTCCTTTATTTGCAAGATTCCACTGAGGGCGCCGGCATGCCGGCGCCCTCTCATGCCATGGCCTTGCACTGTCACACGCTAACCCATTTCGTTTGACACCCATTCAGCAAATTAGAGATGTTGAGGACCTGAAGACGCTACCTGAAGATTTTCAAGCCTTTATTCTCGAGGTTCATACATGGAAGGGACTCGAAAATGAGCGCAGAGCTATATGGACATGGAGGAGGGCTTCAATCCTTCATGATGCCAAAACAGAGGATATCGTGAAGTACCAGGTCATTGCAAGAGATGCAGCAGACATGAGGGGGTTCCTCAGGATCTGCAAGTACACTCTGATGATCATGGATGTGCCCCGAGGATTCAACAAAGGTAAACATGATGTGAAGTTAGATCTCTTTCAATTGGGAAAAATGTTTCACTCGTTCCACGACATACACTCTACCCACCAACCACCTTCCCCTTCCAACCACACACATAATCCATGCTTTGCCATCAGAGAGAATAACAAAGCGGTTTTTTCTCTGGAAGCGGCTTTGTATATTGAGCCCCTTCAAATATTATCATGTTCGGTGAACAAGAATCATGCCTTCCATAAATTGAGAACCAACAAACAACCGGACGTCCGGTGCAGCATCAACCCATAGATAAAAAACCCGCACGTCCAGTGCACCATCAACCCTGGACAAAAACCCGGACGTTCGGTGCAGCATCAACAAACGACTCATAAATCAAAAAACGACCTTTGGTTACATCCTTGCTATGTCACTGTCTGAGACTTCATGACTCTATCCTGGCCAACCTCAAAATTTAGAATCTCGGTGGGTTGCGATCCGCTCTCACCGTAGTCCACACCTTCAAGCAAGTCCACCAAATAATCAACGGATGCATCAAGATTCAACATTGTCGAGATCATCGAATCAATCCGTTGTCACCACTTCCTCGCAGATCAATCGGAGGAAGCAGCAGTTCCTCACTTGGCTCCGCCAAGCTCAAAGATCTTTCTTCAACATTTCCACCGTGTCTTTGCTCAAAGTCCTGCTCGTTAGCTCAAAATCATAACCCATAATTGTTGTCTCCATTAGATTGATGGGTTGCACATGCCTCTTCAAAGGGTTCCGCCTCCCTTTCCTCCGCTCGCCGCTAGTGCATGGCACCCACTCTTCCGAGTACCTTCCGCCTGAGTTTTGGTTTTCATCCGCCACCAATGCACTTGTGCTATCGGTTCAACACCATCATGGTCAACCGCCACAACCTTACCTAGCAGAAGGACGGCCTCCGGTCATCCTCGCATCGCAAGCATCATGCCCGCCCAATCTGCAATAGACCCTCTGCGGTTGTTTGTCGCTCAGCGAGTCCTGTGCACTGTAAATCTCGCCTTGTCCGAATATGCGCCTTGCTAATGCAAGATCTACTACCACTTCATCCGGATCTTCCGTTCTCGGGTGCTGCCTCTCTATTATACCATGTCCATGCAGCTCAAAGGGAGGGAGAGCACCAGGCTACCACACCCGCTATTGCTAGTTGCTCCTGTAAAAGCTTCCCACCAACAGTTGTTGATCATTAAAACATCCGACGCTTTTAAACGCTGCCTATTGTCCTCCACTCCCGCTGACTGCCTCGAGGCACATCCGCATGTTCCTTTTGCCCTTTGCCGCCTCACATGCAATGGCACCAGCTCACGCCACAATCTCCCTCTCGTACTCCATCCAACAAATGCACACCACCGGGGTCCGGTGCGGGTGGAAAATTGCTTGCACCTCAACACCGAATATACTGTGACTAGGCAACTCTTCTCGAGTTATCTTAATCGATTGTGCACCGATGTTCCGAGGGACCACCAGTGGCCACAGATATTTCTTGAAGTCCGCACTTCCTTCATGAGGAAGACATTCTATGATGGAGTATACAGCAAGCAATCGCCGCAAGGTGTAGGCCTCCTTTAGATTCAAAGACAATGTAAAAACGGAGAACATTTGATCAATCTGATCATGGGTATGGCCAACAATTAAAAGCCCACTTTAACCTTCTTGAAAATACCCTTGACACTAACATCGCACAATACGCCAACACCTCTTGATTCTTATTCCGCAGATTGTCCATCCGAGGTATAGAATTTTAGGCAAGTGGCCTTCCCAATTGTTAATAACATGCTGGACCAAACTATTGTCCTGGGATCATTCAATATTGGGGAAGCTTAGGTACAAGTCCGCATGTATTTGCTAAACACCAAAACCCCAAGCACATGAATGAGACAAGGGCCAGATTATCGACATCCTTGGGCACTCTACTAAATGAGGCAACTCGCTTTTTTTTTGATCCATACCATCTATCGCCATTCCAATGTACTTGGTTGAGCCATACACTTGCGCAATGTCGCCATCTTCGCCCGCCTCCTTCCGTTGTTGATCGCGGTGGTAATTAAGGAGCTCGTCTATCTGCACATACAAGACGAGGCGCACCATGAGTACAAGTCCGGGGTCGAAGGCAAACGTTCCTTGGGACTGCAGGAAGAGCAAATATTTGTACAAAACCCTAAAACGGGCTTTAGTTTAGGAGAGCCCATAAAGGACAACTGCCAATCACCGGACATCCCGTTGTTTAACCACATATCTAAGATAGATGCACGGCCTTCACCTTGCTCTCTGTCGTTCCCCGCATTTTTTATTTTCGCTTTCAGTTTCTCACAGTCAGCACATATTGAAAAACGGTTGCATCGTGGAATCTTCACCGAAAAGTGGCGATCCACGCTGTAAATAGTCAACATACATGTGTGGTAATTGTTCTAGCCTGCTCGCATACTCTATGAAAATCTCCTCCTTTGTGAATGTATCAGCATTGAATACTTCTCTGGGTAGTCTCCACATTTCCTTTGAAAATGTATCCATCCACATCATACTTGTAGACCATATGAAGTTGGGATTCTTCCAAGCCTTGCCTCAAAGAAGAAACTGGTTCCCTTTGTACTGTTTGAGCATTCCGATCGCAGTTGCTCCAATGCGTAACACCCGCTCGACACATATCGGAACCTTCCCATGTGGTACCTTGTTCACCCATCCGCCTCCACCATATCAATAAGGTCTTGTAAATGTTCCTCGCCCTTCCGTCATGGAAAAAAGGACACACGGATCAACTTGAGTTTGCCACTTCCCACCTAAGCACTTTTTCCCGCAGCAATGCCTTCTCAGGTCTGCATATAGCTTCGTCCGATTACAGTGCTTCGTTAGAACGTGATCCAAATTTTAACTCGGTCGCTTGAGAGTAGACGCAAACGACATTGGGGTCGGGTTTGCATGTCATCTTGCGCATGTGAAAATTACGCACTCGGTCATTCTTCTCAACGAATCGCGTAAATGTAATCGCTCCTGCATGAAGACTTTGAACCTAATCGTGGTGCACCCATCACTACAAGAATCGGTGTTTTACAACGATTTTACAACGTAATTTACAACCTCACGCTTGTAAAACGGCATTTACACGCTTGTAAACCTGCCTTAACTAGGTTGTAAAATGCTGACGTGGCAAGGTTGCCGTCAGCAAGTTGCCGACGTGGCCGCCA
>MU008237.1:0-58024 GCA_010909165.1 Anthoceros angustus | reverse complement strand
ATGTCGTCAATTAAAGCTCGAATTTTGCTGTTAATTGTAGCAATTTAAGTTCAAGATCTTGGTTGTGCACTAATGCATGCTATGTCCTTCCTATGTTGTATCGTGATATGATTGGTCCTCTATTAATGCTATCCGAAATTTCAAGTCTCGAAGTTCATGTGGGGAAATGTGAGACATCGTGAGGTGAATGGAGATGGACGGCCAATTGGCGTGTTGGCCTAGGGAATTGATCTGCTGAGAGAAAATTAAGGCATGCTTGGGACAATAGGCAGTGCATGATAACTGACTGTACATAAAAGGCGGTTTGTTCTTCTTCCTCCCTGTCATGTTGATTTAAGAAAATACATTATTGTGCCTTGCGACGCTTCCATTTCTTGAGTGCTTGCCAATGTTGTCTCAAAGGGTTCTATAATTCTCCTTCTGGTCCCTCTGTCCGGTCTTGATGTGGTGGATTCCACCAGGGGCATGGTGGTTGGACACATCCATTAATCGCGATTAGCACACCAAATTCAGTTGATTGAAATAGGGATTGCAATGACTTGAGTTGAGAAGCGGCTGCCTTTTATATTTCGGGGCCTCCATTTGGTGGTGCATAGGACCATAAGCGAGGCGTTTGTTGCCATAAGGCATGATCGCTCCATGGCTCGATACCATAAAGACATTTAGCAATGAGCGAGAATCATCCGAGGGCGGGTGACGTGGAGCAATACGAGAAAGAAGTGATCGTTAAAGGTTCAATGAAAGTACATAAACCAAGTGTGTAGAAAAATGGCAGCCTATGACCTAGCGAAAACATTATTAAGTTATTATAAACTGCTTAACCTAATGAAAAGGTAATAGGTTTTGGCTACCTAGCCCTAGAAGCAATTAATTAAATATTAATAAACCCAGTAGGTATGACCTAAAGCAGGTTTCCAATAAAGCTACTCATTTGGAAGGGTTTGTTCACGGTTTCGCATCCATAACGTTTGCATGAGGTTTTGAGCTTGATTTATGTAGGCTTGCTCTTATTGATTGCATAGAGGGCAACAAGCTTGACAAGTTCTTTCTTTGGACTTAGCCTCGATCTTGTAAACTTCACTTACAAGCTGCTTGCTAGCTATGCTGTTGTGAGCTTGGTGTTTTACGTGGATTCGAGATAGACTCTTGCGGTAGCTCAATTGTGAGATTCTTCACGGGAGGAGGGAGGGAGAGGGGCCTCATGGGCATTGAGCATCTATACGTGCGATTTGGCGGGGCCTTGGGCACATCAACACCTAGTGGTGTCTTCTCATGTTGTCATATGCATGTAGTATGTGCTTGTCATGTCGTCCTCCTTTGTGCGATCCGTCATGCATGGCGGGTGGTGATCTGGTGGCGTCACGGAGTGTGGTATTCTGCAGGTGGAAGTAAGTGCGGCATTGTTCATCTTGTCATCATGTCACGTTAATACTGTACATTTGTTCATGCTGTCATCGTGTCACGTTGTGCACCTTTAGGCATCTGTTCATGCTCTCATCATGTCACGTTGTGCACCTGTAGGCATCTGTTCATGCTCTCATCATGTCACGTTGTGCACTTGTGGGCAATTGTTCATGCTGTCATCATGTCACTTTATGCACTTGTGGGCATTTGTTCATGCTGTCAAAATGTCACGTTGGGCACATGTGGGCATTTGTTCATGCTGTCATCATGTCACGTTGTGCACCTGTGGGCATTTCTCCTGCCGTCATGTTGTCATGCGGTGGACATCTTAACAATTACCGATGCCATTGTTATTATGTCACATTGTGGACACAGCAGCTAGTCATCTTGGCATTCTGTCACATTTTGGACATGGGCACTTTCTCATGTCTTCTTGGGTGGCATGGTGGACATGTTAGCATTTCCTCAAGTTGTCGTGTACACTTGTTTTCGTGTGTAAGTGGGATGCGCTTAGAGTTGCACAAGATCAAAAGCATAGCGGTGGAAGAAACATGGAGTGACAGTGGGAGGTTAATATCTCCCGAACCCCCTTTCTGTTGCGAGAACCCCTTTGGCGAAAATCACTCGGTATCTAAATCACGCCAAAGCCATCACGGTCTCGACAATGGACCATTCTTGGCCCGACTAAGTCATGAACAACACAATTGAGGCATACACACGGCGACAGGTGCAGGCGCGGCTGGCGGCGCTGGATGAAGCCATGACAAGGAAGAGGGCGTTTTAAATGTGCACGCAAAATGGCACCGATAGACACATGGCATAATGAAGTTTATGTCGGAATCCTAATACATTGGATCCGGTTACTCATGCGGGCTATTCGGGTCTCAAATGGGCCTGAGCGAGCGAATCTAAAACTACAGCTAGGTTTCGCATACGCTCCAGTTCTTCTTCGTCAGCTCATTCTCACCCAAAGCGTTGTCATCGTTGTTAACCTCGCTTGGACACATCGACGGCGTGGGAGGTTGCCATATGGTATCCGGCGTTCTTGTCCTTCCTCCAACAATTCTGTCGGTCTTCATCCTCCGGCACTCAAAGAAACAACTTGGGCCTTTGAACAATCCTTTTCACTTATACAAACCTCCTTTGCCCAGAACTGCGAAGGGCCTTTGCGATGGGGCTCGAAGGTAAGCTCTTCTTCAGCATCCGGGAGAACCTCGTGTCGTGGATGCGTTGGGGATGTATCCGGCCACCGTAAGTCCGCCCGATGGCGATCGGTTTCTTCCACGAGCAAGGTGCTAATCCGTTGTGCCACTTAGGAGCATCGTCCACCACCCAGTCTCCTTCTTTTGAGAAGGTCTTGATCAATTTCATCATCAGCCCAAGAGGCCTTTGGTATGGGCATACCACCAACTTGTCATGGGACAAGTACACCTTCTTTACCGTGTCATGCCTATGACGGACCTCCCATTGAAAGTGCCATGCATGGCATTCGGCATCATCGAGCTCGATCCTTTGAACACCCATCTTTCAAGCCCCATCCGAAGCGGTCACATACTCCACTTTCAAATCCGCCCCTATCATTGCTCATGTTATTGGTTTTATCCCACGAAAGACACCAGGCCACCCTTCTTACACCACTGCGCATCGATTCCCGTCTTGTGTGGGCTTCCTCCACTCCATGCATGACAATCATGCGGAAGTCTTCGCTTGTAGTTTTCTCATGGCTGAAAGCTACTCAACATAGTGGCATCCATCCGTTTGTCCATAGGCCCAATATCAAAGCCTCACATCCATGACTAACGGTGTACCTCCTCACCAAGGTAGCCCGCATCTCCAAAATATCTCGCTTCTCCACTTGGTAATGAACCTCCTTCTCGATCAGGAATGTAAAATGTGCAGCCCTTCATGAAGATCTGTATACACGTCATTGCTCGTCTTCCAAACTCTTCCAATTATTGATCTCGAAAATGAAATTCTTAAAGTCCTCCGGCATTTTCTGCAAGTTGTCTATATCCTTCAATTCTTTGCAGGGCAAAACGATAAGTGCATATCATGCAGTGAAACATTATGCACCCGTAGATCTCAAAGGCATGGTGAGGCGCCCGCGGCGCCTCAAAGAGTTCTATGGAGTGGATGAGATGGCGCCGGCCGGCCTGCCTCCGGTCCCACATCACATGTGGAAGTGGCCTCGGCCAGCCTGCGCCTGCAAGAACGTTAGGGTTTGTAACAGACGACATATGAGAGAATTACAAAACGATGGGTAGTATGGCACACTTTCCCAGCGAATGCCGTCTGGAACCGAGCTATCATTTTGTCAGTCGAATGCAAAGGATATTCCAGCCTAACCTCTTCGAATGATGAGCAGCCCAAGTGTTTTACCATGGCCACTTGTATAACATGAAACTTCTTCCGTAAGGTAATCTCCTCATCCATACCTTTTAGGTCGATAATACTGTCAACACCTTCTCGTCGATGAGTATCCGCGCACTCTCCGTGGAATCCTTGGAGCGATTTCCACGGCTTTGCTAGCATATCCTTGACTTCACGTAAGCATGTCAACAACCTTAGCCTCCTCTTGTACCTTCCGTTTGCCTTTGCCCTTCTTACTTGTTCGCGAGAACATGTTTCTCTCGGCAATTCTCCAGCCTCCCATTTTGAAAATATTCGATCCACGTTGTCCCAAACCTTCCCCTCTTTGCATAAGATGTGGGTCCGATTGTCCACCTTATTCGCTTGTAAACATCGTCTTCCGACCTCCGTCGTCCTCAATCAAGCCCAATACACGGTATAGGTTGAATTTCCAATTCATGGTCATCTGGACATCATCTCGCTGGCAATAAGCAATTCGTCCCTCAAGTACGACCTGCTCAATGAAGGACATCTTCTTCCTTTTGTCGACATCGTGTTGTGTGCATTGCATCGCATTTCATACCGTCACCCACAATACACATGAGCTTCCACATATTGGGCGTGTTTTCCCCAGATATATATCGCCAAATGTTTCATGGTGCAAAGGTATGGTTCCCACCAAGAACGCCCATAACATATTTCTTCGCCACGAACCTTTTCCATCCAACTTCGAGGTTGTCACACTCGGTCGATCATGCAAAGGAGAGGTAACACGCCCTCCTCAATCCTTCCCTTCGATATTACACGAGCCAAATAATTTGCCCATGCCTCGTCCACTCTCCTTATCTGCGCATACGGTGTAATATGGGATCTTTGGTTTCAAATTCTCCAACTTCACTAATCTGTTTCGAACCACCTTCTTGGAGTAAGAGTCCCGGTCGTGTCAAAGTGCATCTCGATAGCATCCTCCGGCCTTTCCTCGTCATACGAACATGAGCAGTGGCAATGTTTTCCGGATGGTCCCCTTTTCCTCCATCTCTCTTGACTTCTTCTTCCCACTACTGCGCCACATCCTTCGCTCGTCCGCGGCGGCGAGACATCCGTAGGTGCTCTCTTCCGTTTCCACCTCGCTCCACCACATCACTTCGGCTCCTCTTTCCCGCCTGGCAGCGCCCGGCCGGCGCCTAGTCCATCTCCCCAGGCCCCGGACAAACCCGGTTTGGGTTTGGGGTCATCAGTCTTCCCCATCCGAGTCGGGCGCCGGCCGGCGGCGCCCCGTGTCATCCGCATCGATGCGGGGTGGGAACAAGGTCCGCAAAGTTGATGTCCTGCATCCCTATCCTCGTCTTGGTCGCTGACCCTTCTCCATCTGAATGACCCGGCACATCGGGATCGGGCCATCATCCTCGTCGGATGGTCCCGATTCACTATCTGCATCTTGCACTATCTGCATCATCCTCATTCTGCTGCTCTCGCTCTCCTCATAGACAATACGCTGTGTGCTACAGTCAGCACCTTTCCACACGATAAGAGCTCTTCCTACAGGGTGGCTGCAAAGCAAACATGATGCGTCGGAGGAGAAAGCACATCGGTGACACAAACTCAACAAAACAAAATTTACATGTCCATGGCATATCTGTGCTTGTCGGTTGCCGCATTGCTTCTCGAAATACCTCGACAAGCTCGGGAGGACCACATTTCTTAGCATGAAACCCAAGGCCGAGCTCATACGCCCTATACATTTGAGGGTCTTGAATCAACTGCGTCAAACTCCACGAGGCCTTGTTGTGCAAAACAACGTGAACAGGTTCTTCTCGTCCATGTCCGTCGCCCATACTACCCATCCATCGCTCTTTGGTTAGGCAATGCTCCCCAGAACCCATGATCCACAATTTCAATAGTGGAGTCCGAGCGTTCTCATCCTCGGCTGCATCACTGTCACCATCCAATCTTTCTCAGCAGTTAGCGGGATCCATCCCAGCATTCGACGCCGAATGATCACAGTCTCCTCGTAGGTGAAGGCGAAGGAATCGGCCGCGGCTTTTGCTGACTTCTCCTCCAGCTCCCCTCTTTCCACCGTTGCCTTGCGGGCGTCGAGCTAGCGGTTCGCTTGCCGCCCGATGCATGCCACCCTTGGCTTGCTCACCACCTCCATCGCATCACGATGGCTGTCCCAAGTCCCTCGGTGCACTAGCCGCCCGCTTCTCCCTGGATTTCTTGCGGGGAGGAGGTCGGTGGCCGCCGCATCCGCCCTCCTTCTTGCTCCGTCGTCCGCCGCCGTTCCTGCCACAGGCCGCCCGGTGAGCTACGAAAACAAAGTTGCATCACATCACTCTGGGCTTGGAATGGAATTGTGGAGTTCTCGCCTTGCAGGATGCCTTGTGCACCGGTTGACACGGAACACGCTCTTTGCAAAGGCGCCGTAGGTCCCTCCTTCACACACGCCCACACGGTGATGGAGGCCTCTCTGGGGTGGGCGTTACTTAGTGCGCTTGAACAGGTTGAAAGTGGAACACCGTTACCATAAGGGACTCTTAACCCCTGGACCAGATTAGGGTTACCGCTGACCACGTTAACCAAAGTTAGAAACCCTGATGTCGTGTGAAAGGGTGGTAGTTAAGTGGACCTTATTCTTCTATGCATGTATTTATGACACTGTGACTTATCCATCAGTTGCGGCGGCGGCTGTTATTCTTATCCCGTGTGGCGGACCGCGATATCCGCTGCCTCATTGGATTTCCCTGCCGTTATGTGCAATGAAGTCGCGTGCGTGGCGTGGGTACTAAGTTGGCGCTCGAGCGCAAACCAACCATTTACTGCAAGGAGTCTAGCAAGCGGGACTTGTCGGCCGACTACAGCAATGTTACGCGCGACACCATGTATATGGAGGGCGTGAGTGGAAAGTGCACCAGTATGTCATGTCTGAATCATTTGTGCTATCACCAGCTGCTGTTAACCCGGCAAGTTCACATTTGCACGCAGGCATCGGCTTATGTAGTAGGCCAGCTGCGAACCAACGTACGCCTGCATGGTGGTGTGGGTGGGGTGCCGGACCCGGAGGGCGTAGAACCGCTCGATGTACGATCCCAACTTCTCCGTCTTGCCTCGCTTCAAATTCTCGAGCTTAGACAGGACATAGCCTTCTTGGTCAATCCCACGGAACCTTTCCAAGAAGGCATCCTTGATCGCCGAAGATGGCGGGAGGCGTTGAGGGTGGCGGTGCTTCCTCCCGGTACCAGTGAGCCCCATTCCCCGAAGGACCCCCAGAGCATTTGGATGAGTCGCATCCAGACCTTCTCCGTTGAAGTTTGCGAGACACGAAATCCTCCACGAAGGTTTCCGCGTCCCTCTCCTTCTTACCTCCAAAGAGAGAGTTCGCTTGCTTGGTCGATGTTGCCATCGCCGACCGGTAGGGGTTGAGAACCCGCTCACTTCTGCGCACTGGCTTTGTGCTACTTCTTCCTCGCGATCTGACAAATCTACACCGCTTACTGGCGGCGAGCTCTCACGTTGAGCTCGGGAGGCGCTGGCGGTCTGGCGTCCGGCTCACTTTCGACAGTCTTCTTGACTACCTCACGTCCTCCGGCATCCACACTTACCTTCCCACTGGGCTACTGGACGATCTCATTCCTAACAGGCGCCAAAAATGTGCGCGACTTTCATTAAGTCGCCAGGCGCACAATCCGTGTCGTTGTAGTAAGGAGGTCCGTTCCCAAGAGAATGATAGGCTCCGTTGGCCACGTTTCAATCGTTTCTCACCTCACGTAGCGCCCGTTTTAGACCCCACCCACACATTCCTCGTTTTATGACTAACTACCCGTAACATTTACCGGACAGGCCCGGCGTGGCCAAACGTTTAAGGACTCGTTCGCGTCCGTGTCATTCAAGTTTGTCACTCGTCCCTCTGGTCCGTTCCTCTCACCATTCACACTTCACTCATTATCCTTGGGGAAAATCGCGGGTGGCTGCGCGGTCCGGACCTCCTCCGCCGCTCTGCCAGGCCTCTCCGTCCGGGCTCTACACGCCCTCCGGAGTCCCTCGGCTCACGTTCGGTCGAAGTCGGCCCAGCTAGGTGCTGCGAGCAAGGGTCCCAGGTCGCCCTTCCTGCACACCACCACCACGTTAGGGTCCGTCACGGGACCTTGATCGATCTCTCGGGTCATCGGCTGCTTTCGATGACTCGAGACTCCATGAGAAGGCACACAGGGCAGCAGAAGGCAGCATCAACACCAAGAGAAAGATGCTTTACTAGGCGACCTCGGCTCTCTTATACTCGTCGTCTTTATTACACTCCTATTGAAGGGTGGCCATTTCGGTGTGCCTAATCGGCCGCCTGTCTTACGCCCCTCCCCTATCTCCGTCGTCGGCGGTGGGCTGAGGGATGCCCTTAGTTCGCCTCGGCGCGATGACCTCCTTGCCACGGCTGCAGGCGCCCCAATCGGATGATCCGAGGTGGGACCCCTTCCGAGACCACAGCCGGTTGGGCTCGTGGCGTGCGGCCCCCGGTAACCACCACCTCTTCCTCTCCTGGCCCGGTGGGTCCCTCGATAGGGCCACCTGTTGTGTTCCCCTTGCATGAGTCGGAGGGTCCTCCTCACCTCCCGAGTCAGGACCTCGGGGTCGGTCGACTCAGTCCGAACTTGAGGTTCGGACTTATTTCAGTCGATCTTCCAGTCCGGTCTCATCTCTGGGGTTCGGACCTCGAGGTCCGAACTTCAGTCAGGTCCTCAAGTCCGGACCCCAACCCACCACCTCTTGTTGAGGGGTCCAGTCCTCGCCAGCGCCTCCCCATGGCTCGGATCCGGTTGGTTTCCTCCTTCCTCACCTCCTTGGGACCCTCGTCCCTATCCTCCCCCAGTTGGTTGTTGTCTTACCTCCGTCCGTTGTGTTGGCGCGTCCTGCTCCTCTTCACAGGGCTCTTCTCGCCCGTGCCAAAGCAGGCCACCAAGGCCCCGTCTCCCCATGCCCTTCTTCCCCTCCACTTCAGACCCGAGGTTCGTCCGATTCTGGGCGCGAAGCTTCCAATGCCTTGAGGAGCTCGGCGGCGGGGTGGTAGAAAATCCAGTCGATTGCTGGATTGCCTCTTCCACATCTTGGGCACGGTACTCCCCTTACGCCATAGGTGATTTGGGAGTGCGTCTTTGTCAAACAGCAGTCCGTCTCCTGCGGGTTTGTCGGTGGGCGGGCGGAGTCTCGCGAGCCACACAGGCCTTTGTTACCTCCTGCAATCGCTGGATGCTCACTGCTCAGCTCCGTCGTTTCCGATCCAGCGCGGCTTACACCGCCATGGCGCGGCGTTCCCCTCCGCCTTCCATAGCTGGACCCGGCTTCTTCTCTGCGTCCGGGCTCTTGCTCCTCCGTTTTCGGCAGGCTCGCCATCTCCCTTCGATCCGGCAGCCCGATTCTTCATCGAGGTTCCTCTCCATCTGGCGGCGTCACGCTCCTTGTTCCATCACCTCTTGACCCGGCCCAGAGCGCTCTATCTCGCTCGTGATCGCGATCACGCCCGTAAACCCGCTTGGCTCGATTGTCTCTTGGGCTGCGGCTCAAGGTTTCCTGCTGATCTTCCATCTCTCCTGCTGCTCCTCCACTTTGCAGTCAGAGATCCTCCATCTCCTTATTCTGGCCTCCTTCTCCTCTACCGGTGACCCTAACTTTGCTCCGCCTCTGTTCCGCCTTGAGCTAGCAGCGGTCCTGTCTCCCCGTTCGATCCTCCGGTAGTGATCACGGTCGGTTTAGCTGACTTCCGCCTCGCGCCGCCTTCACAGGCCTCAGCGGCTTGGTGTTGTTCCCGCCTAGCGCCTCAGCCAGGTCCCGAGCCCTCTCCGCTTGCCCTCTGGCCTCCTGCAGCACCTTGCGCTACCCCCTCCTTGCGGAGGTCCTCTGCCGTGCTTGGGCCTCACTGCGTGCTTGATGTTCACACAGGCAGAGGACCTTGTCGTCTGCCGAATGGACCAGACCTCCCGTTCTGCCTCCCGGCGCTTCCCCTCCTCAATTCGACGAGGGATTCCGCCTTCTTCTTCGCCTCTGGGCGCCTCCATCGCTCACGGAGGGCACCATCGCCTCCTTGTTGCCTCCACCTCACAGGTCTTCTCTGCCCGTCCCAGAGACCCCGAGCATACCGTCCATGGCGGTAGCCAAAACTCCGCCCGTGTCTCTTCCCAGGCCGCTACTGCTGAGGCACCAAGAAGTCCGTGTGGGTGCGGGCATCTCCCGGTCCGCCAAGGACCGCCGCCATACCTTGATCCCGGGCGGTGCGGGGGTTCTCCGGACCTAATCGGGACCCTCGGTCACGGTGTCTTTGTGGTCAGAGCCTCTCCTTCCTTGGCCCTCTTGGCCTAATTCCTTCTCGCCCTCTTTCTCCACGGGGCTCGGAGGTGGTGAGGAGTTCGGGGCTAAGCGTTTCCCTCTCCCGTCGGAGGCAGGGGCCCGGAGCTCGGATGTGGGCTGCGCGGTGGCCCCTTGCCAGGCGCGTCCCTCTCGCTCGCCTTCACCTCCTCCTCCGCCTCTTGCCACTCCGTGAGGCGAGGCGGGGAGGCAGTGCTCCTTGGCGCTCGTCGGTGGGAGCCACCACCTCTTATTTGTTAGTTTCGTCCGTGGCTCCATTTGCCGAGTTGTGGAGTTCTTTGGTGGCGAGCGTCGCGACTCCGGCTCCTTCCGTGGGTGCACACCCGCGGTGCAGCCCGGCTCTCTCGGGAACGGAAGGAGGCGGGGATATCCTCCATACCTCTCGGGCGGCGGGGTGTCCGTTCAGTCGAATGGAGTCAGGAATCCTCCAATCATCTTCCTCCCGGACCCGTTTGGCCTTGGGCGGTCGGGCCTCCGCCTCAGCGCCTTCACCCCTTCACTCTCCTCGGTGAGTGCCGCCCGGCCCACTAGGCGCCCGCTCCTCCTCTCCCTCCTTTGGGAGGTTGAGGTGCCCCACATGGATAAGGAAGAGGCGGAGGCGGCTTCTCCGCTCCGTAGCTTCACGGCCTGGCAGTCGGCGAGGATGATTCGCTAATCGGTCCGTTTGCCCTGGCGTGCGGGGAACCAGCAGTTATCTAAGGTGATCCACCTTGGTGAGCATGTTCAATGGACAATGACCTTAGCCCTGCTTGCCCTCACCCGCCTATCCATATTGGGTCAGGCATGTTGACCGACCATTGGGCGACGCCTGGGTCCCAGCCTCGCCTGGAACTCTACTGGGCTAAAAGGTCTTCTTGGCTCCTCGCTCTTTGTTGATTTGTCCATACCTATCATGGAGCATTCTCAAAGGATGCCTTTTTCCCAGTCGTTGCATACCAATGTCTCCTCCCTAGTGATCCCTCCGGGCCTTCTTCGTGGTGGACTCCTCTCCAGGCCCCGGTTCTTCTCTTGGTCATGGGGGATGGGAATTCCTCACTCCCTCTCCTACCTCGACGGGTCGGACCTTGTCTTTGGTTTCCTACGGCGGCGCCGCTCTGTCAGCCGCCTTATCATCTATCCTAAGGGGCATGTTGAGGTCCACAGTACCTCCAATCCTCGGCGGGACCCCCAGGCGTCTTTGCCTTCTCCGGAACCTCGCCCGTGAGTCACAGCCCCTACCGCCGCCATAGGTTGCTGTCTACCGTGGGGTGGGTGCCAGCGGTGGTCACCTTCCAGTAGTAGGTGGTCATCTACCGTGGTAGGCTGACCTCTGCAAGGGTAGGCTGCCCACCTCCCTTGATTGTTGCGCCATTTTCTCCCCTTGGTGTCGCGGCTTCCTCTCCTTCCACCGCCTCTTCTGATTCCTCGGAGTCCATGTCGCTTGTGGCCTCATCAAAATCTAAGGCCTCCGGCCACACCTGTAGCAGCACCTCTCGATCATCATCATGAGGACCTAAAGTCCTCCTCTTGGCAAGGCGCAACACCTTATTGTTGGCCTTCAATAACCTGTTGTGGAGATGGGCTCCCAAGCTCTGATACTACATCTGGAGGTCGTCGAGCTCCGTGGGCCATTCTCCACTCTCACACTTGTCCCTGTAGGCGTCTCTTGCCATGGCTGCTTCTCCTACCCTCACATGCAAAGCAATATGCCATGGATTTTGATGAGAAGGCAGCCAAGTTGGAGAAGGCTGCAGAGAAACTCCAGCAAGACATTATGGACCACAGAAGGACGGAGAAGGCCCTGGAGGGGAAGTTGTCCTAAGCGGAGGAGAGGTACAGTGAGCCATCGCCAGTGAGAACATGGAGGCGGAGGACCATTGCCCAATTAGAGGCGGCAAGCAAATTCGAGGCTCTGGGGCAAAAGAAACGGGCGATTCAGCAGGTGGAAGCATAAGAGCAAGTGTTGGCCACCCAAGCCCTCAAAATCCGGGATGTGGAAGAGGAATTGCGAAGGACCCGGTTGAATTTGGAGGTAAGACGCACGAAATTAATCACCCAAGACCTCCAAGTACAAGGGCTGGAACGCAAGAAGAATGCCTGGCAAGAAGAGAGGGAGACGCTGGCCATGCAAGTGGCGGACCTAGAGCAGAGGAGAGCTCGGGAGAAAGAGCGCCACAAAAAGGTGGTGCATAGGTTGATGGTGGTAAGGAAGAGGCGATTTCGGGCAGACTATGCCCTAGGTGAAATTGACCGATCAACTCGAGGCGAGGAGGAGGCTGCCTTGGTCCCTCATCTCCTCCGCCATCTCTTGGGCCTTGTTCGCCCGGACCTCCTCCTGGCATGCCAAGAGGGAGGTTGCCATTTCCCTCGCCTTCTTCACATCTACTGAGTGCCTCCCACATGCACTCGGCAAAATCTCCCAGGCCCCAATTCCGCTGGTCTCTTGCTGGATATTTCCGGTATCGCCGTCCTCGGCGTCAGCCAGCGGCGGGTGAGCTCCGCACTTTTCGCCCCATCCCCTCCCCTCCCACGGGCGTGGGTGATGGCGGCCTAGGCGCAGCCCTCGGCGCCTCGCGTTGTCCTTCCTTCCTCTTCCCTACCGCGGAGGCTGCTGCACCGCCTATCGGCGTGGGGTGCTACCACGCGATGGGTTGAGTTCCTACCGTGGGATGCACCGCCTACGCGGTGGGTTGGCTACCGTGGGGTAGGGTGACTAGGTGCCTCCCTGGCAGCCACGGATGGTGGGAACCTCCACCCTCGAGAACATCGCCCTAGCGGTAGGGTTGCACTCCTACCGTGGTAAAGCGCCCTCATTAACTTTTTCACTTGGCCCTCTATGGCCAATTCTCTAAATCCTTCACCTTGCTCCTCATGTGGGGGAAAATTCCCCACCTCCGGCAATCTTGCCGGTGCTACCTCCACCTCCTCAATTCTGATGGCACGAAAAGTATGCCCCTATGGTCTTCCTCAAAACAAAGGGCAAAGGCCTCTCCAAGCTTGGCTTGAGGTGTATAATTTCAAAAGGATGCCACGCATCCTCAAGCTCCTTGCTGGTCAAGAGCCCCTCCGTCTCCCACAAGTGCACCCAATAGGTGCTAAGGTAGCACGGCCTTGCTCCTCCTTCATCCACCGTGTTGGGCCTGAGAAGCTTCTCCCTATGGTGGATGTAGGCCTCATACATGATTGTCCCCCAATTCGGTTTGGCTCTTGGAGTGATCTTCCACAAAAATTGCAAGAAGCTGGTGCTGAAGTAAAGAGGCACTGATAGTTCCGCAATCCCAAGACAATTTGCGCAAGAGCCTCTTAGCTCCTTGATGCTGCTCAAATCTTCCATCCTTTCTTGGGTTTGGCCTTCATCCCTCCGTCAATTAACTCCAAAACCTCCTGTGGAATTTCCATTGTGGGAGCTCTCTTCCCCCCATTCGTTCTCTTGAGGAGAGCGATTCCTGAGCTCTCCTCCTCTGGCCTTCCATAAACTTGGCGAATGCTCTGAACTATCCAGCAACGAGGATCAGTCCAAGCATTCCTCTTGGGTAACGTGGCAAGGGCTGCCTCCGATTGACGGAGGTTGATGTAACGCTCCTCAATCGGCTCCAAATTGGTGTAGGCCCATTGGCGGCCATACAACCATCCCAATTGGATGTTCTCCTCTTCCGCCCACTGCGTAAAGTCCACCAAATCGCGGGGATTGAGCTGCCTTGTGAAGCAAATGAATTGTGGCATTTCAAAGTCACCACCTCTTGGGGGCGCGCCCCCTGCTGTTGGCTTTTTGCCTCTTCCTCCTCCACCTGAAGTCGAGCCCTTGGTGGAGCCTCCTTCCCCTTGCCCTTCGCTGCTCGAGTCATGGCTTTCTCTTACTTCCCACCAGCTCCGGAGCGCAAGAGAAGTTACTCCCCAACTCGCAAGCCCTCTGGGTCTTCTGGTGCCTCACCACAAAACCTTCTAGGGGGAAGCAGCCCTGTCACACAATTTTGGGGTTAGACCTGGCTTCCTCCCAACTTTCTTCCTTTTCACCTCCTTTCCAATGTGAATGCTCCCTTGTCGAATTCCTTGCGCCTCCTCGCGATTTCCCCCTTCAATCTTGGGCTTCCACCACCGCACGGTGGTCGCGCCCGTGCCCTCAACTCCCTCTCACTTTTGGGCACATGCGGGCTGCGGCTTTCACGCTCCACAGCAACTGACACCTTCCTCTTCTCCACTTCCTTCTCCTTCTGGCAAGTCGCCTAAAGCTAGGGCTTCCTCCCAACTTTCGCTCCCTACTTCCCTCCTCCTTGCAACTTGCTAGTGGTGATGGCGATTTCCTTCCTCCTCCTCTTCCTTCTTATGCTCAGCGACTCTTGGCCAAAGTGAAGATGCTTCAGTTCGGAGGGAGAGATGGCATTGTCCAAACTGGACTTTTCCCCTCTTGGATGTTTGCCACGTGGGGGCCTCTCAACCCTAGATTGGATTTACCTTCCTAAAATACCTTCCCCTATCTAAGTTGCCTATTTTCCTATCTCATTTCGACTTCTAATTAATTACGTCCTAACTAATACATCCCTAATTAAGCATTCCCCATTTTAACCTATTTATCTAATTCCCTATTGGCAGGCATATATAGTGGATATGCCCTTATCCTATATTCCCTTTCCTGTTCGAAACGTTCTCAGCTTACAACGGTGTCGCATTCCGTGGTAATCTACTTGCTCTCTTGTGCAACTTCAAAATCACAAGCAGCGTACAGGGCGAGGGCGGGAAGTTGGGGCGGGCGACCCTGGAAAGCAGTGGAGCGGAGCGAAGTACGAGGAGAGCTGGCTAGATGCCCTGTCCCACTCCACTGCAGTATATTCACTCCGGCCCCGCTGAAAGGAGCTCAAATCAAAAGCGGTGGGAAGGAAATCAACCCAAAAGCGCTAGGAAAGGAAGGAATGAGGAAGAAAAACAAATCTGTGATGCAAACCAAACCGGTAGCGAATGTCTGGTCCACAGCCTTCCCGAGCTGCTGCAAGAAAGGCGGCACTGCAGTGCAAGTAAGCAAGCAGCATCGGTACGAAGAAAGATGTGACATTATTTACAACTAAACTGGCCAGCAGCAAGCCAGACTAGAGAGGACGGTGGTGCAGCTGGGTTGAATCTTCTGNATAGGTCATATTTCATCAAGTTGCACGGATCCATTCTCATGCCACCACCTCATAAGGTCCATCCATCTCAATCTAAGCTTCCCCGGAAGTCCATATATCTGCTATCATATAGAAGAACCAAATCCCCGGCCATGATAGCTTCTTGCTTCCTCAACTTCCCATCATGCCTATCCTTTCTAAGCTCCCGAATTAGCTGAGTTTCTTCTTAAGCATCTTCCCTGCGTTCCTCTGCTCTATGAAGATTCTAATCTAGCCACCGACTATCCTCTACCGTCATCGTGCTCATCTCCATGATTCTATAGGTGGTACTTCAAATTCTACTAGCATCACAGAGACATGCCATATGTTAAATAATAAGGGGTCTTCTTGGTTGTCACCTTCTCTGTCTCTGTAAGCCCATAGCCTTTGAATGTAAGCTTAGTGTCCCAATCATACATGTAGTCACAGCTTACCTTGGTAAAGATTGTACTGTGACAACACATCGTTTCTCAAATCAAACCATTCGCTTTGGGATTGTAAGGAGTTGTCTTCGATGAATGTTGAAGTAGGTGGTGAGAGTCTCACCATTCTTGAGTTGAGGAAATGAGTCTCCGCCACCGACCAACTCCAAAAGGACATCCATACCTCGTTATAATGTTCTCAAAGAGAAACTCACGCAAGTCGTCGTCCTTCCTTGTTGTCACCTCCACCATCTTGCCCTCTCTTCCGCCTCCCGCTTCCTCTCGCCGCAGAAGGTCTCCGCTCGCTGGCCTCTCGAGTTGCCACTGCTCGACATACAAGAACCTTGGCCCCGCTGAATCCTGCTCAAGGCTCGCCACTCCGCGCTTCTTCCTCGATCCGAGCGAGGGACTCCGCCTTTTCCTTCCCTCCGGGGCCTCACTTGCTCTTGAGTTCCACCATCCTCCTCCGGTGGCCTCCACCTCCGGGTCTTCTCAGCACACTGAGACCCCAAAGCATTCCGGCCCATGACGGTAGCTGACTGTGTTTCTTCCACGGCCACTGTGAGGCCCCCACAAAGTCCGTGAGGGAGCTGCATTTCGGTCCAAGGACCTCCATACCGCACCGAGTAAGTCCGGACTGGTTCTCCTGACCTAATCAGACCTCAGTCCCGAGTGGTGAGGTCCGAGTCTCACCCTCTTGGCCCTCTTGGCCTCTAACTCCTTTTGCGCCTCTTTCTCCGGGGCCTTGAGGAGGTGAGGGGGTCCGGAGCAAGTTTTGCCCTTCCTGCCGGGACAGACTGCTCGGGTGGGCCTGACCTCCCGCCCTTGGCCCCCTTCGCCTCCATCACTCTTCAGATCTGCAAGGTGGGTACCGCACCTTCCGAGGTGTCAAGCACAGGTGGCGGCACCGCCTTCCGCCTCGGCTCACTGAGGCTCGGCCTGCAGGCCGGGTTGTTGGCTTGTCCGGTGCCGGAGCCGCCAACGCCTCCCAGACCGCCTCCTGCTTACCGCTTGAGGCACCAAAAGGAGGGAAGGGGAATCGCCTCCCAAACTTCCCGGTGGTGAGGGGTTCGCCCAGACGATGGAGTCCGGAATCCCTCCTGCCTCTCCTCCCGAGTCCGCTGGTCTTCAAGGACGACTCACCCCGCGCCTTGCACGCCTACTGGGGCCTCCCCGAGCGCCTCAAGCCTCCCTCCTTCAGAGTTGAAATGCCCCATACATGAATCGTATGGGGTCCCCCGATAGGGCTTCGCCCTTTATGCGGCTCCCGATCGAACCTAAGATAATCCTTCCCCCCGCTTTTTTCCTCACCGAGCGCATGTGAATACTAAAGGTTATCACCAAGGTGATCCACCTTGGTGAGCAGTTCCAATGGATAATGATCCGGCTACCGCTTTACTCGACCGTCCGCCAGATCGGATATCAACCATCCGTTGGTTGTCCGCCTGCCTGTGCCTCGCTACCGGGCCCTATCTTCCCTTCGCCTTAAGGGCCTGCACCACGCCCTTCTTCCTCCCGTGTAGGCCATCCTCGGACCTCCAAGGTCCATCGCCTGGTCCTCCCGAGGTTCTTGGATCGACCTCCTTGTTGATCGCCGCCAAGATTTTCCCGCAAACTCCGACTAGAGTGACGTTGTCAAAGTCCGCACCATCGAACACGCCCATGCCACTCGCACCACGCCCTTCGCCTCCACCAGGCCCAAGTCCGGATAGCGCCGGGTCACAATATTGCGCCCACGAGGGTCCATGGCCCTGACGTCCGCCGGCTTTTTGGGTGCCATTGCTTCTCCTCCTCGCGTCAGAGTCATGGGTCCGGAGTCCGGCACGATGTTCCTCCTTCGCCGCTGTCACGCTCCAACCTTGACGGCGCCACGCCTAAGCCGATCAGGCGCCAAAAGACAGCGAGAGCCGGAAGTGAGCGCAAGGGACCGTGAGGATTGTCTCGAGGCCGCAAAAATGACCTCCTCCTGGCCGCCAGGAAGTAACCGGAAGGCGCTGTCCGAATCGCTGTGGGTCTGCATGGCGCATCACCCTACGCCTTACTGCCTTTACGCGAGCCATGGGCGTGAATACCGCTATAACGGCCTCGCAAGGTTACGGCCCCGCCCACCGCATGCCCGACCTCCACTGTGGCCGCCCACGTGGCGCCGCTGCCCTCACGCCCGCCTCCTGTGTTACTTTCTCGGCGATTATCCTATTTTGACTGGAGTGGGTTCCGGACTTATCCTGCTATCTGCGAGTCCGAGCTTGCCATAGTGGTACCGGGGTCCGTTGTTCACTGTAGTCCGAGTATACTCCGAGCCTCGTCCGAGCGCTACCCCAATTTATTCCTCCTTTTCCGCCTTTATTTATCCTTCAATCCTAAAAAATAAACCCTACTTATTTCCTAACTCCCCAGGGAAGTGCATAGCCCACGCAGTAGTCTCAGATGAAGCAAATGGAAAAGTCTCCTTTTCCTAATGCACCTGCACATAGGGCAGCACAAGTCCTTGGTTTAATAGTTCATGCTGATATATCAAGGAAAATTCAGGAACCATCACTCGGAGGTTCTCAATACTTTTCACGATGGACTATGAGATATACCTGGACTTTCCCCATGAAACTGAAGAGTGAGATATTCTCTTATTTCAAGGATCACGACCATCGCATGTAGACAACCGAATGCCGCCAAGGTGCTCAATCACAACGGGATGTAATTCGTGAACCAAGCTTTTGACGACTTGCTGCAAGAACATGGAGTTCTTCGCCAACTTACTATCCCCTACACGCCACAGCAAAATGGCGTTTCAGAACGTAAAAATCAAACTCTGCTGGCAATGACTCGAAGCATGCTCATTTGGGTGGATTACCTCAAGGTTATCAAGAGGCCATCACATCGCGACGTACATCCCGACAGCCAGTTCGTCCCCACACAAGACTCCTTACGAGGTATTCTGGTCTCGCAAGCCAAGCCTGTTACATTTGAAGGTCTTCGGATCTCGAGCCTTTGCACACATCCCAGCTGAAAAAAGGGAGAAGCTTGATCCCGAGCCTTATTTTGTTGGCATGTTGATATCGCCAAGGCATACAAATTGGTTAATGTAAATGTGATCCATGGTGCTTGCCAGGAGTGTGACGTTCATTGAGCCAGCTACCCCAAAAGATCCGTTGAGCACAACAATTTACCTCCAGATAGTGATAACCTAACAATCACAGGATCAGACCTTGAAGCTAGTGACTACCCTCTGGATGACATGGAGCAGGCTGTACCCGTGTTTGATGTTGAATTACCAGCTCCAGATCCGAATGCAGGTCTTGCTCCAGCCATTGTCAACCCTGGATTAGCAAATCAACCTGACCCATTTTTACATGAAGATGAGGGGGTTATTCCAGATGCAAAGGGGGTGCCTGACTTGGATGCAGCAGATTCTGCTGATGTTGCTGACCAGCCTGCTGCTCTTGATCAGCCGGATCTTCTTGATCCAGATTATGAGCACGAAAGAACTCGATGAGCCCGAACCGTAACTGCACTCAAGGGCTAGGTGATCCACACGATATAGGCAACCACCAGAATGGAAAGAGCCTTATCACCAATAGATTTTAGGACACATCTTGTTCCAGCCTTGCTGCACAGCTTTTACCGATGAGCCTACCGCCTTTCTCAAGCCTTCAATGGCCCGAACATGTGCAATGGAAGGCCACTGGAGGATGAATATCGCTTGTCAAGAGAACATGGAGTTCTTCGCCAACTTATTATCCCTACACGCCACAAAGAAAATGGCGTTGCAACGTAAAATCAAACTGCAATGCCGGCATGCTCTGGGCCGGATTCCTGGGTGTTACCAAGGCAGTAGCCATCACATCGCGACGTATATCCCGGCCAGACAGGTTCTCATGTCCCCACACAAGACTCCTTACGAGGTATTCGGTCTCGCAAGCCAAGCCTCATACATTGAAGGTCTTCTTGATCTCGAGCCTTTGCACACATCCCACCAAAAAGGGAGAAGCTTGATCCTAAGCCCGTGGCCTTATTTTGTTGTTGGCATGTTGATATCGCCAAGGCATAAATTGTTAATAAGGTAAATGGGATCCATGGTGCTTGCCAGAGTGTGACGCTCATTGAGCCCACTCCTCAAAGATCCGTTGAGCACAACAATTTACCTCGTATAGTGATAACCTAACAATCACTGTGATCACCTTGAAGCTAGTGATCACCCTCTGGATGACATGGAGCAGTCGCATCGTGTTTGATGTTGAATTACCAGCTCCAGATCCGAATGCGTGTGTCCCGCCCACCCATTGTCAACCCTCGGATTAGCAAATCAACTCGACCCATTTTTACATGAAGGTGAGGGGGTTATTCCAGATGCAAAGGGGTGCTCGACTTGGATGCGTGATTTTTGCTTGATGTTCGACCACCGCGCTCTTGATCACCGGATCTTCTTGATCCAGTTATGGAGCACAAGCGGCAACTCGATGAGCCCGAACCGTAACTGCACAAGGGGTTAGTGATCCACACGATATAGGCAACCACCTACAGAATGGAGAGCTTCGGTCAATAGATTTTAGGACACATCCGTTCCAGCCTTCAAACGCAGTTTACCAGATGAGCCTACCGCCTTTCTCAAGCCTTCAATGGCCTCGAACATGTGCAATGGAAGGCGCGGTGGAGGATGAATATCGCTTGTCAAGAACAAAACTGATTCTTGCCGACTCCCACCAGCCGCAAGGCCATATCTTCTGTGGTGTTCAAACTCAAGTTAAATGCAAAAGGGGAAGTTGCTAGATTCAAAGCACGTCTCGTGGCTAGAGGATTTACTCAAGTGGAAGGGCTCGACTACCAAGAGACATTTTCACAAGTGGTTCGCAGCCAGTCCATCAGACTCATCCTAGCTTATGCAACAGAATTTGATCTTGACCTCCAGCAGATGGACGTCTGCACGGCTTTTCTGTATGGCGTTCTTGATGAGGAATTATACATGCTCCAGCCAGAGGTCTATGAGGATCCTGCACATCCAAACAAGGTGTTAAAACTCTTGAAGTGCATATATGGGCTGAAACAAAGCGGGAGAGTGTGGTATATTACTATGCATTTGTATTTGCTCAGCATAGACTTTGTTCAGAACACAGCTGATACTAATGTCTACAAGCTTTCCCAAGGATCCTCTATCGTGCTCCTAGCCCTTTACGTCGATGACGTGATTTTTGCCACCAATGACCAAGCACTGCTGTTAGTTGTCAAGCAAAAGCTACACAGCAGATTTGACATGAAAGATATCGGAGAGCTTAACTTTTGCTTGGGCATTCAGCTGCTGCGAGTTAGGGATGAAGGTCTCTTGTTCATACTCCAATACAAGGATGTGAATGAGATACTTAAGAAATTTAATCTAGAAGCAGCCAGGCCAGCCACCACTCCCTATGCAACAGGTACCAAGTTAACACTTTCTCAGTGCCCACAATCAGCAGAAGAAATTAAGGACATGGCAGATGTACCCTATCGACATGCAGTTGGCAGCCTGCTGTTTGTAGCAAATTGGACCAGGCGCGACATACAATATGCTGTTAGCACAACTTCCCAATTTCTTGAGAATCCCGGGCGGTTACACTGGACAGCTGTGAAAAGGGTCTTCCGGTACTTAAAGGGCACACGCACATGTACAAGCGCAGTGGTGCAGCCCAGCTTACCTTGTCCGGATTTACAGATGCTGATTGGGGATCCAATTCTGATTCAAGGCGCAGCCTTTCAACATATTGCTTTCTCCTTGCCTCAGCTTCCATTAATAATATTGGAGCAGTAAAAAACAGTCTACCATAGCCTTGAGCTCCACTGAGGCAGAGTATAAATCTATGACGGAGGCCGCTAAAGAGGCTGAATGGGAACGAGGGTTCCTTGCTGCCCTTGGACAGGTCCAGCATCAGCCTACCTTAATTCTCTGCGACAACACAGCAGCACTCGATTTAGTTGCTAAGCCCACCTTTCACGCCAGGACTAAACACATCGAGATCCAACATCACTACATCAGAGATGTGGTTGCTCGTGGTGTTATCAAAGTGGACTATATTGGCACAGATGAAAATACTGCTGATATTCTCACGAAAGGGCTCCCCAAGCACAAGCACTATGTTCACATGCAAGGGTTAGGTCTCCATGATTTCTCAGCCTACTTTGATCAGTGAGGACACTTATCTATTTGAGAGGGGGTGGGACACCTGGTTCCCATGTGTTGTTTTTCTGCTCCCCAACAGCCAAGTTGTCCTCCACCGCACACACAAATCCGAAGCGCTTTAGATTTTCGGCCGATGCACGAGTACGCCAAGTGGATGAAGCTCCATCGACAGACCAAACACCTGGCTGTGGTTGCCCTATCCGTCCACAACCCTCTCCTTCAGTCTGCCAAGCAGTTGTGTAGTGTTTTCAAGGTGCTGGATCAGACTTCCCTCTTCTTTTATGCGTGTAGCCTTGTCCTCCTTTACCCTGCCATTGATAAAATAGCTTACTATTAGGGCACTCTTCACTAGGGCACCTATGACTTAATAATTAATTTAGTCCTTAGGGCTCTAGGTAGTTTCTTTTAGTAGTTATTTAATTGGTTAGTTGTTACAACCACTTATTGGTTACAACTACCTTGCCTACATAAAGGCATGTACTTTCTATTATGAATGTAATGCAACACATATTGCTTGAGCTTGTGTATGAATCTCATCATGGTATCAGAGCACACTTGCTCTTTGTTTGCTTGTGCATCCTCATGCATCTAAGTAGCTTATCTAGGAGACACTTTCTAATCTAGCATTTGCCTAGATGGATTGTGTTTATCCTAGAATTGCTATCTTTGCATGCATTCTTTTATGCTAACATTTCTCTTCTAACAATGCTTTTATGCACTAATTCTTTGTCCTTCCTCCATGGATTTGTGTTCCCTTAGAAGGAGAAGGCATAGAGTTAAGAAGAGAAGTAGTCCTGCAAGACAACAAGAACAAATTAGGAGCCCAACACATAGAAGCAATAGAAGACAACAAGCTATAGAGGGAGAGATAGAAGAAACCTCCTCTTGTATAGCAAACTTCATTGCATCTATTTTAATTTCTAAACCAGATCAAGGGAAGTTTATCAAGCTAGCTAGACGTGATTTGCTAGAAGTTTTTAGTCCAATTCACGTCAAGGCATTAGAATTAGCTCTCCAACATATCCCAAATTTGAATGCTGGTATTAGTACTCCTTTATCTTCTAGTCAAGACAAAATAGCATAGAAACTCTTAGATTTCAAGAAATTGATAGTCAATTAGCAACTCTTAGAATCCAATCCTTTGATCTTAAGGGAGAATTATCTGAATTAAGGACAAAATTGTCTATTCTCTCTAAGGTTGATAATGCGCAGAGATTTGAGAGCATGCTATCATCATCCGAATCGATTATGATGCAAGAGAAGAGTTTCGTGCATGCAATAGAAGATGAGTCATCTGAGGCCTAGTCCTCTAAATCACCTACAATGGCTGGAGTGATCAATAATGAAGAACAAACTGTTCCTAATTCCCCATTGGGTAATGATAATGCTAACACTTCATTGCATTATCATTATGGTGCTTTTCAAAGAGAAAGATAGATTCAATGGAAGGGATTATGACATCGGTCATTGAGAATGCGAGGAGCTTTGCGGCAAAGAGACCTTTGGGGCATCGTCGATGGATCAATTCCAAGGCCACACGCCCGATTTGAACGTGAACTTCAACCTTCGGGCCTTGAGGCGAAGGCACAAGATTTATTGGTCGGTGGACTTTCTCAACATATGGTGAGACATGTCGCACACGCAAAGACCTCCAAGGATATGTGGACTCACCTTGCTCAATTATATTCATCTCGAGATGTAATGAGTATTGTTGCGCCTTCACGTAACTTCCGCAACCTCTCAATGAAGGAGTCCGACACCATCGAACATCATGTTAATGCATTTCGATTGGCACGATCCCATTTGGAATCTTCAATTGGCGTACCTATCTCAGAGATGGAGGCTTACGTCATTCTCTTATCTTCATTGCCACCTTCTTATAGGGCCTTCATTACAACTCAAAATGCAGTGATTCGCAATGTCAGAAAAGCTGCAGATGAAGATCCAAATGAAGAGCCAGACATCAGTGTTTCCGAACTTATTGGAGCATTGCTACAGGAGGAGGCAAGCAGACGTCATCATCACTCCAGAGCCAACAAGCAGTGATGTATTCACAAAGGGTAGAGGAAGAGGACGAGGCAGAGGCCGAGGTTCTACTTTCCAACGACCCCATATCCCGCATACTTTCCATGATGGAGAGGCATCTTCTTCAACACCTGCAAGAGGTAACAAGAAGACTGGGATTATATGTAATTGGTGCAGAATCCCAAATCACATGGAAAAGGATTGTCGTAAGAAGAAGAATGGGGAACCTCGCAAGGAGGCCCCACCTGGAGCTAACATTGCAGCGAAGAAACAATCTTCCTCAACTCCAGCAGTGCTCACTGTGTGCTTGGCTTCTTCCAAGCCCTCCAATACCTCATGGTACTTAGACAGTGGAGCTACTTCACATATTTGTTACAACAGAAACTCTTTTGAGTCTTACTCACCAGCCACAGGACATCAGTCTGTCCTCCTGGGAGATGATCACAACCTACCCATAGCGGGTGTCGGTTCAGTTGTATTCAAGTGTGATTCAGGTCAGGTTCTTCATCTTCATCAAGTCCTCCATGTTCCTTCAATGTGCAAGAATCTAGTATCAGCTGCAAGTCTTTGTCAAGAACACACTCTGCAGGTGATCCTTTATGCAGATAGTTGTCTTCTCTCTTTCATAAGTGATAGAAACTATACAATCTGCACAGGCACTTTAGATGATGGTCTCTATAGATTGTCAGTACAAGTGGGAGCCATCCATTCTGCTAATGTTGCCATTCCAAACCTAGCGACACCTACCCAAACTATGCTTTGGCATTGTCGCCTTGGTCATCCTAATAGTCAAAAATTAATCCAAATGTCTAAGGGAGCTTTATATAGAACCCCTTGCCTTGCAAAGGTTGAACACCTACCTTGGTGCGAATCTTGTGTCCTCACTAAACGACATCAAGAGCCTTTCAAAATAAATCTCCACAAAGGGCCAAGTCACCTTTAGAGATAGTGCACAGACATTTGTGGACCCTTGTCTACACCCTCCTTTAGTGGTAGTAGATATTTTTGACCTTCAGATGATTTCTCTCGCTTTGTCTTTTCCTACATCCGAAAAACAAGAGTGATGCCTTTCACTTCTTCAAGGACTACATGAAATGGGTGAGAGACTTAGGATCACAAACTCAAGACCTTACGTTCCGACAATGGTGGAGAGTTTACATCATCGAATTTGAGGATTTTGTCGAGTGAAGGTATAGCTCAACAACTTACGCTTGTCTACACTCCTCAACAAAATGGCGTGAGAACAAGAATCTACGCCTCAAGAGATCACAGGTTGCTTATTGGTACAAGCTAAGTTATCTAAGGCTTATTGAGGCCCTCACAAGAACCTATCTCATGAATCGATTGCCTACATAGCTTCAAGGTATGACTCCATATGAAGCATTCATTGGCAAGAAGCCTTCTATTGACCACCTTCAATTTTTGGATCCCGCATATGTTTTTATTCCCAAAGCATTGCGTAAGAAGTTGGATCCCAAAGCTAAGTACACTTTTCATTGGCTACACAAGGTATCAAAGGGTACAAATTGTTCAACCCTTCTACAAGGCAACTTTTATACGCCCGAGTGTTACTTTTCATGAGTCTTACCTCTTTTCCCCACAGGGAGCTGATAGGCTTGGTCCTCCTCTTGATGAGACCATTGACCCTTCTTATTTTGATGATACTGATTATTTCACTCCATTTCCCATTCCTCGCTCGTGTTCCTTTAGTTGAACCTATTATGCGGGAGGAGGAGGAGTTAGCATCTATTCCACAACGGTACAACTCAACCAGACTCGATGTTGACATCCCAGAGGCGCTTGACACTCATGATGATGAGTTTGATGACCCTCCGGAGGATGACATTGTGGAGCCGCAGATCCTGCCGTGATCCCGCCTCCGTGGATGATGCACTGCACAAAGGTACAACCTTAGATCCCGACCTACTATCTCGTGTCCTGCAGTTGGAAGGAACCTCCTTTAGGATACCTAGCTGTTTTGATGATCCTATACCCCTATATCACTTTATTCTCAAGTCTACAAGGCAACTATAGACCCGAAGAACCTCTTACCTTAAAACAAGCTTTCTCTTCTCGAAAAGACTTATGGAAGGTAGAGACTCAATATAATTCCCTAGTTAATAACTCTACATGGGAATTGGTCAAGCCACCTAGGGGTAGGAAGATAGTAACAAAGCAAATGGGTATTCAAAATTAAAAGAAAAGGAGATGGTTCTATAGAAAGGTATAAGCACGCTCTGAGCGAGGCTTTACACAAATTCCTCGGGTCTAGATTACATACTCCCAGCCGCCAGCCGCCTCCCGCCTCGCCACAAATAATAGCGAAGGATCACACATTAAACTGCATAGTAAAGTTTCTTCCCACAAATATGTTTGATGGATTGAACCTGTCCGCGAGATTTCATAACCCTTCCATAGTGGCGTTGGATTCAGATGTCCGAGAACAACGATGCTAGACTGCAGGTGTGCATTGTGAGTCTTGTTATGGCCGAAACAAACGGTTTAGGGAAGTGGGTCACCCTTCGGCAGTCATATGTACCAACGGAAAACTCGTATGATGCAGGGGCCGGACCCTTTTTTTCGCTTTAGTTTCCACACAATAGCTGAACCTATAGCTTTTAGACCCATCACCAACCCTCTTCAGCGGTTATTCACAAAAAACCCCCATCGAGGATATTCCCCCCCCTTCAAAATTTATGGTGTTAGTGGTTCCCCATGATTCGTAGATGGATCGCCGCTCTATTTATGGAAGGTCAATTTGTGAATGCTGAATTCAACCATTTTCTAGAGACTAAAGGGATTCTTCGACAGCTCATAGTGCCCTACACCCAGCAGCAAAACGGAGTTGCTGAGCATCGGAATCAGACCCTGTTCGGCATGACAAGGGGTATGCTAGCTTGGTCTGGGCTTGATAAGGCTTATTGGGCAGAGTGTGTGGTGACTGCCACCTACATTTTGAACCGGGTACTCACCAGTGCAATTGAAGGGAAGACACCCTTTGAGGTGATTTGGGGTAAGAAACCCCAGCATCCTTCACCTGCGAGTATTTGGCTCCCTCGCCTTTGCTTTCATTCCAGCTGAAAAACGAAAGAAATTGCAAGATAGAGCCCGTCCTCTTATTTTTGTCGGCTATGGCGAGGAGGCTAAGGCGTACAAGCTATATGACCCTGTTTCCAACACTTCTATATTTGCTCGTAGCGTCACTTTTAAGGAGTTGTCAAGCCCTGCTTTGGAACATTTTCCTCATGCTTCAAGTCCAGCTTCATATGGATTCGACTCCCTTGCTTCTGCTGACTCCGAGGGTACTCAGGCCTTTTATCCTCAGGATACTAATTATCCAGCATCTGGACCTGTAGGGGGTGATGGGCATGATCAGGATATTGATTATATTCAAGCTCCCGATGCTGATGAGGATACTTTTGGATTTCTTGATGTGGAAGCAGAGTGACATAGAAGTTGAACCATGCCAGTTGTTCCACTTTCCGCTGTTGTGGATGAACCTGGACCTGTAAATCAGTCAGATCAGGATGATGATTTAGATCAGGATGATGTTTTTGACCAGCCAATAGCAGATCCTCTTCCTATGCCCGCTTTCATTGCACCTGACCCCCCCAGCTTTACAAGAACGTAGGTATCCTATCCGTGAGCGTAGACCCCCGAATAGATGGTCACCTGAACCACCACTTCCTCGAACACGTACTCTTGTTTTAGATGATATTTTAGTTCAGGATCCTTTACTACCTCCTGACCTGCAACCTGCTAGTTTTTCTATTAGTACAATTCATGGGCCAGAACCTATGTCTTATTTAGAAGCTGTTAATGGCAAGGATAAGGCACACTGGATACCTTCCATAGAAGATGAGTATCAATCGCTCATAAAAAATAATACATGGGAATTATGTCCATTGCCAGCAGGTAGAAAAAGAGTTAGTTGTAAGTGGGTCTTTAAGACCAAACTTAATGCAGCCGGAGATATAGGACGTTATAAGTCACGTCTCGTGGCACGAGGCTTTACGCAAGTGCAGGGTGTAGATTTTAATGAGACATTTTCACCCGTTGTGAAGACGCAGTCTATTATGATATTACTTGCCCTAGCTGCTAAGCACAACCTTGATTTGAATCAAATGGACGTAAGTACTGCATTTTTATATGGGGATCTTGACGAAGATATATATATGGATCAGCCGGAGGGATACGTCGACCCCGAACACCCCGATTGGGTTTGTAAACTTAAGAAGACATTATATGGTCTTAAACAAAGTGCAAGGAAATGGTACAAGGTCATTGACAAGTATCTTAAGGACCTTGGCTTTGTTCAAAACCCAGCAGATGCAAATGCGTATTTACTCCTAGACGGATCTCATTTTGTAGTACTTGCTCTTTACGTAGATGATGCTATTTTAGTTTCTAATAATGATAAACTTTTAGATCATGTTAAAGGTATGCTTCATAGAAGGTTTGATATGAAAGATATTGGGGAGCTAACTTTTGTTCTTGGTGTTCAGCTTCTTAGGGATAGAGCCCAAGGCATAGTTGTCCTACATCAAACTAAATACATTAATGAGATTTTACGTAGGTTTAATTTAGATCAAGCACGACCAGTCAACACACCTGGTGTTGTTGGTCTCAAGCTTACCTCAGATCAATCTCCCCAAACCCCTGAAGAGACTTCTACCATGTCTCTTGTTCCCTATAAGCATTCTATAGGATGTCTCAATTATCTATGTACTTGGACACGTCCTGATTTATAATACACTGTTAGTACGTTGTCACAGTTTTTAGAGAATCCGGGACCTCAGCATTGGTCAGCAGTTAAGCGGGTGTTTAGATATTTAAGGGGTACTATCTCCTACGGCTTATGGTTTCAGGATAACAGCCCACATGTTTCCATCATGGACTATGCAGATGCTGATTGGGCCTCTGACCTTGAGAGTGGAAGAAGCATCCCTGCTTATTGCTTTATGTTGTCTAATGGCACAGTCAACTGGCGATGTAAGAAACAGCCTTCCATGGCTCTATCATCCACGGAGGCGGAATATGCAGCTCTTACCCATGCTTCCAAGGAGGCAACGTGGGAGAGGACCTTCCTCCAAGGCTTAACCTATACACAGGATTCTCCGACCCTCATACTTTGCGACAACCAGTCTACTATCGCTATGACTAGCAATCCTCGTTTCCACTCGAGGACTAAACATATTGAGATTAAGCAACATTATGTTAGGCAATCTATTGAAACCGGTGTGGTGCAAATTGCATATGTCTCCACCGACTTGAATTCAGCGGATTTGCTAACCAAGAATTTGCCCAAGCACAAACATTTTCAGCATATGGAGGCTATGGGTCTTCGAGATTTTACATCTCTAGTACCCACCTAGAAGCTCTTGCTCTTATATCTTTGTACTAAGAATTTAGCGGATAAAGCTAGTTGAATAGTCAATCGCTATCCTTTAGTTTCTTTTCTCTAACATTGCTAGGGTTAAGGGGGTGTGTTACGGAGCCCTGCAGCTGTAACCCTCAACATAGTTAGTCTACCTATTCACGAAACGTCACATACACTCAATTTTGTACATAACCGAATTCTTACCCTGAAATCTACTGGTCATTTGACTTGCCCTTTACTTTTGGACTTTCTAGAGGATACTTTCTAGAAGATGCATGACTTTCAAGTTATTTTAGGGCACTCTTCATAACCGGCTTTTAGGGCACTCTTCATAACATATTTTGATATGTTGTAATAAATCACTTCTAACAGCAACATGGTGATCGTGAGGTCCTCCCTTCAAGAAGTGGGGGTTCATTGGAACTCCACATTCAAGCGTCCTTGGGATGGATCAGTGTTCACATGGGTGCCATTCATTCCCCAGTTCTATGTTCCATGGCCTTGTTGTGCCACCTGTTATAAATCATGCCCAGTTCCATGTTCCATGGCCTTGTTGTGCCACCAGTTATAAATCATGCCCTCGAGGCCTTAAGAATCGGGAGCCGTTCTCTTAGCAATTATACGGCCAGTGTTCTGCGATGGCACGAGACATGGAAGAGACTCACGACAGCAGAGATAGCAAGGATTTAAGGTCAAGTGACCAATAGGACTCAAGGTCAAGTAACCAATAGGATTCAAGGTCAAGTGACCAGTAGGATTCAAGGCTAGGACTACATAAGGCCAAGCCCACCATTTGTAAGGTGTGGTCTGTGCAAGTGTTCTTGTGTGCTTGTGTACTAGTATCTAGTGTGCCTAGTGCATATAACCCATATTGTATGGGAAGGTTGTGTTCCCTCTCTATAAAGGCTCAGCTCTTTTCCTAATATGGTATCAGAGCCATGTTCAAGAGCCTTATAGAATGCCCCTTGCATTGTTACTTGAGTCATATCCTATTGCATAGTTCTTAGCCTAGAGCTTGTGAGAACTTGTGTGCAATTGGAAAGGTCTTGATACTAATCTCGTAGTGCATGTGAATGAAGTGCTTTGGTCTTCAAGATCAATTGTAGGGAAACTAGCGCGCCGCAGACACGCCTCTAATGGAGAAGTTTGGAGGCACGAACTTCACATTGTGGAAGTTGAAGCTGAAGATGCTTCTCATCGACCGAGGACTGTGGAAGTTTGTCGACAATGGCTTCTCATCGACCGAGGACTATGGAAGTTTGTCGACAATGGCCTCGGAGAAACACCCACCGAAGTGTCAGATGCTTCTCATCGACCGGGGACTATGGAAGTTTGTCGACAATGGCCTCGGAGAAATACCCACCGAAGTGGACACTGAGAAAGATGGACGAGCTGTGACGATTCTCCTCAATGTGTCCGATGACATACTCTCTCAATTGAGTGAGTGTGCAACATCAAAAGCGGCGTGACCTCCGCAACACGTATGAGAAGAAGAGCTTGGTGAATGAGATGTTGTTGGAGCAACACCGCCAACTTCAAGATGGTCGAGGTGACACCATTCAACAACACGCCAACAAGTTGAAGAACTTGGTGGATCAAATGAAGGCGGACGCCAAACCTTCAAGAAGAAAGGTTATCGTGGTGTTGCCGAGTAGCTTACCATCCGCATAAGCAATTTGTGTTGGCCTTTAGAACGCTTGAGGGATAAGCGACCAACCACCAACGTTGGATGAGGTGGTTGGGTTGCTCCTACAAGAGGAGCTGGAGAATTCCTTCAAGAAAGAAGAGAATGGAGACTCGGTGCTCTTCTCAAAGAAGGGAACAACACGTGGGAAGACTTCACAAGCCAACTCAAGAAGGATCAAGGAGAAAAGGTGCGAAGAAAAGGTGTGGGGTACTTGCCATTATTGCAAAAGCCTAATCACTATGCCAAGGATTGTAGGACAAGGTTGGTGACTTGAAGAAGAAGGGAAAGGAGTCACAAGCCAATCAAGTGAGTGAGAAGGAAGAACATCTTTCATTGTCTCAACCAGAAAGAGTAATGCCAGCCCCATCAAAGAAGGATGAGAGTTTGTACCTCGACTGGAGCATCTCAACACTTCACCTACAATCGGCCTTGGTTCTCAAGCTATGAAGAAATGCGGGGCATAAAGTGGCGCTTGGAGACAATAGGTCACACGAGATCAAAGGAAGAGGTGTGATTAAAGTTCAACTGGAGGACCATCCAAAGGTACAATCAAGGATGTGCACCATGTGCTCTTCTTAAGAATCTTCTTTCGAGCAAGAATCACCGACCTCGGAATGAGATTGTGTTCAACTCGAGGATGTCGATCCAACCCGAAACCGTAATCACCTAATGTCAAGGTGATAGCTCGAGGTGTTCGGAAGGCAATCTCTACAAGTTGTGTGCTTAGGTGATCAACAAGCTTGCACATTTGTGTCAAGCTCGCCTAAGAGCACCGGGTCAATAGATTTGTGGCATCAACGCTTGGGGCACACTGGAGTGGACAACATCAAGATGATGAAGAATCAACAAATGGTGACCGCTTGGATTTGAAAGATATTGGTGAGCCGCGACAGCTAAAGGGTGCATGATGGGAAAGCTTCACCAACCAAGTTCCCAAGGATTGGAGCGAGCAAAGGCGTTGAACTTGTACACACATGTGTGGACCAATGAAGAACCCTACCCATGGAGGAGCCCGCTACATTCTAGTGTTTGTGGATGACTTCACAAGGAGGAGTTGGACATACCTTTTGAAGGAGAAGTCCAAGTGTTCAAGACATTCAAGGAGTGGAAAGTCTTGGTGGAGAACGAAAGTGGAGAATGCCTCAAGACTCTGAGGAGTGACAATGGAGGAGAATACATCTCTTCTCAATTCAAAAGCTTTTGCAAGGAGCATGGCATTCGGAGGCAACTAACAATTCCTCACACACCGGAGCAAAATGGAGTGGCGGAGCGCAAGCTAAGGAGCCTAGTGGAGGCGGCCAAGTGCATGCTCCATCAAAGTGGGTTGGAGGTACGTTTTTGGGGAGAGGCTGTTGCTACAGCAACTCATGTTTTGAATAGAGTTCCAACCAAGGTCAGACTGGAATGACCGAGGAGGCATGGTCCGTGTCAAACCTAACGTGAGTCATTTTAGGATCTTTGGTTCGAGGTTTATGCTCATGTTCCAAAGCAAAACCGAACCAAGTGGGATCCTAAAGGCATCCAAGTGCATCATGCTTGGGTATTCCGATGAGGTAAAGGGTATAGATTATACAACCCTACAACCAAGAAAATCATTTTCGAGGATGTTGTTTTCATGAGGTTGTGGAACCTAACAAAGGAGTGAGCAACGCAAGTTGTCATCAAGGAGTTGAAGGAGCGTGAAGAAGCACAAGACTTGGTTCTTGAGCAACCTACTCTTAAGTATGCTCAACGTGTTCCTGAGCATGAGCAACCTCTACCACAAGGTAATATAGAAGGTGGAGAAGCCCCGGATATCGAGGATGATGAAGAGGAGTGAGATCAAAGAATCCAAGAGGAGCCGCCGACCCAGATCAGGAGATCATCAAGGCGATGGAAACCCTCACTTTGGAGTCCATGAATGCATGCAAGTACGAAGAGGCTATGTTGGCAGATGCTGATGAGCCGCAAAGCTTGAAGGAAGCCTTGGAAGGGCCAAAGGCGAAGGAGTGGAAAGAAGCCCTGGATAGTATAACTCACTTATCAAGAACAAGACTTGGGAAATCACTCCTCTACCCCAAGGAAGGAAGTGCATAGGATCCAAATGGGTGTTCAAGATCAAGCACAACGATGGGAGCATAGAGCGATACAAAGCAAGGCTGGTGGGAAGGGATATACACAAGTGCATTGACTACACCGACACTTTCTCCCCTGTTGCTAAGATAACATCCATTCGTATACTCTTAGCAATAGCAGCTACCATGGATCTGGAGATACATCACATGGATGTCCAAACTGCGCTTCTCAATGGAGATTTGGAAGAAGAGATCTACATGAACCAACCAAGGGGTATGAAGTGCCGAGGAAAGTGAGGTATGTAAATTGCTAAAGGCACTCTATGGTCTTAAGCAACTGCACTTACGGTATGTTAAGATTGACAAGTTCTTCCAAGCTAGAGGTTTCAAGAAAACCAATGGAGATTGGAACATCTATGTGAAGAGAGGAGAGTCCATGATGATCATTGCTATGTGGATGATCTAATCCTTGTTTGCAATGATTTGGAGCTCTTAGAGTACAAGAAGAGTCTTAATGATAGTTTTGATATGAGGGATCTAGGTGAACTTCATTACTTTCTAGGATAGAAGTAATGAGAGAGCTAACAAGAAGATCTCTTTGAGCCAAAGGACATATGTTGAGAATGTCTCAAGCGCTTTGGAATGCAAGAGTGCAAGCCGTGAAGACACCAATGGTGCTTAATGAGAAGCTCTCAAAGGAGATGAGTCCTACAATCAAGAAGAGAAGGAGAAGGTAGATAAAACTCTCTATCAAGGTGTGTTGGATGCCTCACCTATTTATCTACAGGACAAGGACAAAGAGGCGTGGAGTTGCAAGTCAATTTATGGCTAACCTCGGACAATGCCAAGCCGTGAAGAGGATAATGAGGTACTTGAGTGGTACAAAGCATTGGAATTTGGTGTATCAACAGAGCATCGCAGGAAGTCCGAGTGGTAGGATATTGTGATTCGGGCGGGAGATGTTGATAGTCGCAAGTCTACGATCGGATATGCGTTATCTTTGAATGGGGAGCCATTTCATGGAATAGTAGGAGACAACCCATCGTGGCTCTATCCTCTACGAAGGTAATATATGGCAACATGCTCTACGGTCATGGAGGCGATATGGTTGCGTAACTTGCTAGAGGAGATGGGATTCAAGCAAAAGGAAGCAACAACAATCTTCAACGATAATCAAGGTTGCATCTTCTTAGCCAAGAATGCAACTTTTCATGCTCGAACCAAGCACATCGAAGTGAAACATCACTTTATAAGAGAGAAGGTAAAGTCAAAAGAGGTAAAGCTAGAGTATTGTCCAACAGAGACATGCCGGCAGATATTTTGACCAAAGCCTTGACTTTAGAAAACATGCTAGGTTTAGCAAGATGCTAGGCCTAAGAGAATAATTTTGATATGTTGAGTGGGAGTGTTAGAAGTGATTTATTACAACATATCAAAATATGTTATGAAGAGTACCCTAAAAGCCGGTTATGAAGAGTGCCCTAAAATAACTTGAAAGTCATGCATCTTCTAGAAAGTATCTTCTAGAAAGTCCAAAAGTAAAGGGCAAGTCAAGTGACCAGTAGGATTCAAGGTCAAGTAACCAATAGGACTCAAGGTCAAGTAACTAATAGGATTCAAGGTAAGTGACCAGTAGGATTCAAGGCTAGGACTATATAAGGCCAAGCCCACCATTTGTAAGGTGTGGTCTGTGCAAGTGTTCTTGTGCGCTTGTGAGTCAGCGCCTTAGTGCATATAACCCATATTGTATGGGAAGGTTGTGTTCCCTCTCTATAGAGGCTCGGCTCTCTTACTAGTTGTCTTCTCCAGAATGAGGTCTTTGTGATTGGCTTTATGACACTAGGAAGGCGGGCCTTGTGATGGCTTTTCAGGGTCCTATTTCTGTGGCGTATCCGAAGCTCGCGAATGGTCCCAGAGGGAATGGTCCCAGAGGATTCCGTCAATCGATCCTCCATTGTGTTTTGAGGAGGGTGATGGCTTTTCAGGATCAAAATTCTGTGGCGTATCCGAAGCTCGCGAATGGTCCCAGAGGATTCCGTCAATCGTTCCTCCATTGTGTTTTGAGGAGGAGGAGGTTCCCTGGAGCGGGCTGCCGGATCGCCACAATCTCCTTGTGATTGAGGAGGAGGAGGTTCCTTTGAGCGGGCTGAGAATGAAGTGATAGCCAAGATCCAAGCTCAGCTGCCGCTGGTAAGTTTGGTGCGGTCGCGCGCGGTGTGCGGAGCGTGGAATGCGGCCTTGGAGTCCTCGGGCTTGTGGCAGGAGCGGCTGGAATCGGGAGCAGGAGCGCGGGATTCGATGCTGTTTGTGGCAGGTGTTTGCAAATCTGACGAGGCCCTGGCCTGCTGCGCCTACGACCAAGCCAAGGACCGCTGGTACAAGCTCCAACTCCCGCCATGGCTGCAAACCCTACCGGACCAGGCCTCACTGGACGCGTTCCCGCACCGAGTCCCGCTCTCGGAGCGGGAGAGGTGGAGCAGAGGGACTGTGACTGTGGAGCGCTTTCTGGCGTTGGCGGGCGGCGGCGTGCTGCTGGCTAAGGTGCAAGTGCAGTGGATGGGGGAGGAGCCGATGGTCTTCCCGCACATCGGCAGCCCGATTTTGCGCTCCTGGGCCTCGCTGCCGGAGTTCCCGGATGATAAGCTAGGGATCGGGGATGTGCGGGGCCTATTTGTGGACACTGCCGTGACCAAATGCTTCAAGCTGGTGGTGTTCAACGATCGGCAACGAAGTCCCGTCCGGACAGTTGTGTTCGACTCCGCGCTTGGGAGTTGGAGTGTGACAAACCGTCGCGAGTCCATCCTTTTTAGCAGGCATCCCCCAATTCGTGGCTGGGAAGGGAGTGTTTATAGGCAACGTGCTCTTCTGCTTTACTGGGAATGGCAATTTGCTGGCATACGATCTGGACCGGGCCAGCTGGAGCTTGTTGGTCGTGGCCAAGCCTGTTGTGAGACGCTCGAGGAAGTCCACTACTCCAACCCCATGAACGTGCGGGACCGGCTGCTTTGCGCCGTCGTCGTTGTGCACCAACACGGTCTTTTTGGTCGCAGGCAGTGTCTCCAGATATGGGAACTGGACTTGGCGCGCATGGCTTGGACGGAGGTGGATTCCATGCCCACGCCCATGTTCACTCGCTTTCGCTGTCGGCACTACATCCTGCAAGGCATGATGGGGTACAACCTGCAAGGCATGGCCGGGCAGGACGAAGTATACGTCATGCATGAGAAGCTGAACAAGATCGCGGCTCTCGATTTTGCGACACACGCCTGGAGCTTGGAGGTGGCTCCCTCCTTGCCCTACAAAGATTTTGTGAGAAAGAGCTATCTCTGCCTCCATCCTTTGTTGCAATTCGGCAGTTGGCAGAAAGCAGCAGAATCGGTGCAAGATTTGTGGCAGCATTACATGTAGATAGATAGGTATAACGCTTCTATGGACAAATTCTGGACAAGAGCCACAATTCGGACAAGAGTAGCTTTATTTTTCCCTCTTCCACATTCCCACAGAAGCAACAGCACAAGAATGGGAAGATCATTTCTGTCACCTAAGTAAAGCTTTACTTGTGCATGAGCTGGCCTTGAATTGCTCCAACGAGATATCAGCACTTTTTGTCACTCAGAACCCATGTCAAGGTTTTTATTGCAGCATTGTCGGATGGGATCCTCTGCGCAATCTCTTCCACCATCTTCGTTGTGACAGGTTTACCCAGTGGCCGGATGGGATCCTCTGCTTGTTCTATCAATCTCTTCCACCAGCAACCGCAGAGTATTCAGCCATACGGAGAATACATATGTGAAGAAATCACTGGGTCCTCCCACTCCATGTTCCCAACCGTGAAGAAGTCCTTGAGGAGGCGTGTAGTCACAGATGTAGGCGTGTAGTCAACTTGGCGTGTGTAGTCACAGTTGAATCCCATGTAAGTTCGGAGATGGGTCGGTAGCAACTGCATTGAAGGTGTCACAACTGCCGTTTTTCTATGAATGGGCATGCTCATCTTCAAAACGTGTCTAGGAATTGCAGCAAAGATTCAACTGCTGGGGACGAGGTCTTTAGCTTTATGATCCGGGGAAGGCGGGACTGTTGATGGTGCTGTGAGGTGGAAGATGGAATACTTTTGTTCGCGGTACCTACATATCTACATGTCGAATTTGTGGTGAGATGTGTATCTTGACAAATCTTGATCTGGAAGCAAAGGCCATCCTACTCTTTCCGCCAACATCTAGTGTTGATAGCAGCAACGTTACTTGTCAAGACATCATCACTGAAGAGAAGGAAAACACAATGCCCCAGTTTCAGTTTTGGCTATGTATACAAATTTGAACTAGTCTTCCTATTTAAGTTCCAGCCACGGCCTACGCCCTTTGTGAAACTTGGACCTGCTTGTCATGGGTTCCGGCAACAGCACTGCGAGTGGAGGGTCGGAGGTCGAGGAGGAGGAGGTTCCCTTGAGCGGGCTGCCGGATGACGTGATACTCAAGATCCAAGCTCAGCTGCCGCCGAAAGCCTGGTGCGCTCGCGCGGTATGCAGAGCGTGGAACGCGGCCGTGGAGTCCTCGTGCTTGTTGCAGGAGCGGCTGGAATTGGGAGCAGGGCGCGGGATTCGATGCTGTTTGTGGCAGGCGTCTGCAAATCCAAGGAGGCTCTGGCCTACTGCGCCTACGACCTAGCCAAGGACCGCTGGTACAAGCTCCAACTCCCGCCATGGCTGCAAACCCTACCGGACCAGGCCTCACTGGACGCGTTCCGCACTGAGTCTCGCTCTCGGAGCGGGAGTTGTTGAACAGAGGGACTGTGACTGTGGAGCGCTTTCTGGCGTTGGCGGGCGGCGGCGTGCTGCTGGCTAAGCTGGAAGTAAAGTGGATGGGGGAGGAGCCTTTGGTCGTCCCACACATCGGCAACCCGGTTTCCAGCTCCTGGGCCTCGCTGCCAGAGTTCCCGGATGGTGTTAGGGATCCGGGATGTGCGGGGCCTGTTTGTGGACCCCGTGGCCAAGTGCTTCAAGCTGGTGGTGTTGAACGATTGGCACGGAAGTCCCGTCCGGACAATTGTGTTCGACTCCGCGCTTGGGAGCTGGAGTGTGACAAACCATCGCGAGCCCATCCTTTTGAGGCTTCCCCAATTGGTGGCCGGGCAGGGAGTCTTTGTCGGCACCGTGCTCTACTGCTTTACCGAGAACGGCACCGTTGGTCATTTTACGATCTGGAAGCGGCCATCTGGAGCTTGTTGGTCGTGGCCAAGCCTGATGAGACGCCTCGAAGAAGTTCACTACTCCAACCTCATGAACGTGCGGGACCGGCTGCTTTGCGCCGTCGTCGGTGTGCATGGAAAAGGTCTTTTGGTGTCAGGCAGTGTCTTCAGATATGGGAAATGGACTTCGCACGCATGGCTTGGACGGAGGTGGATTCCATGCCCGATCCCATGTTCGCTCGCTTTCGCGTTCACTTTCACATGATGGGGCACAGCGAACTGCAGGCCCTGATGGGGCACATCCTGCAAGGGAATATGCCCGGTCACTACCCGCAAGCCATGATGGTGCAGAACCTGCAAGTCATGGCTGGGCACATTCTGCAAGGCATGGCCGGGCACATTCTGCAAGGCATTATGCGGCACCACCTGCCAGGCATGGACGGGCAGGACATGCCAGGCGTGGCCGGGCAGGACCTGCAAGGCATGGCCGGGCAGGACGAAGTATACGTCATGCATGAGAAGCTGAATAAAATCGCGGCTCTCGATTTGCGACACACGCCTGAGCTTGGAGATGGCTCCCTCCTTGCCCTACAAGGATTTTGTGAGAAAGAGCTATCACTGCCTTCATCCTTTTTTGCAATTCGGTAGCTGGGTGGAAGGAGCAGCATCGGTGCAAGACTTATAGCAACATTAGATGTAGATAGGTATAGCTCTTCTATGGACAGATTCTGGACAAGAGAGACTTCGGACAAGAGCAGCTGCATTTCTTCCTCTTGCACATTCCCACAGCAGCAGCAGCACAAGAATAAGATCATCATTTCGGTAATCTAAGTAACGCTTTACTTGTGCATGAGCTGGCCTTGAATCGTTCCAACGAGGTATAAGCACTTTTTGTCAGGCCTGTCAAGGTTCTTATTGCAGCATGGTCGGATGGGATCCTCTGCTTGTCTTGACAATCTCTTCCACCATCTTCGTTGTGACAGATTTACCTTGTGGCCGGATGGGATCCTCTGCTTGTTCTTTTCCACCACATTCATTGGGTATTCAGCCATACGGAGAGGCGAGGACATGTCAATCAGCTGCGTATTCTCACTCGTGTTCTTCCAGCCAGCTACTGGTGGGTTCAATTTCTCCACACCCGACTCGCAGGCTCGCAAAAATTATGTGTAGACAAACTGGGGTGCTCCAAATTAAAATTTGTTTGGAAAAGAGATGAGCCTTTGAATAAAGAGGGAACACAACACTCCCATACAATTTAGTTATATGTACTAGGTACATTAGGTACTTAGCACACAAATACTCTTGCACACACCATATCTCACATGTAGGTGGGCTTAGCCTTGTATAATCCTCATTCTTAAATCTTATTAGTCACTTGACTTTGAATGCTACTGGTCACTTGACTTGCTCTTTACTCTTGGGCTTTCTTGAAAATACTTTCTACAAGATATATGACTTTCTAAAAAGTATACAAGTTTGTTATTTGTAGGGCACTATTCATAACCTATTTTTAGGGCACTATTCATAACATATTTTGATATGTTGTAATAAATCATTTCTAACAAAATTGAAGATAAGGAGTTTGTGTTGTGCCCACGAAAGGCAATGATCCAGAACACCAAATCCTTTTAATTCCCCCAAGGCACCCACAACAGAATATCCGCCCCTGCAAACTACGTTCGGAAAACTTGGCCATCAGTTAGGGAACAACTGTTCTTCAGTCAATGATGTTAGAGCTTAGTGCCGCATGCTGCATTGGCAATAATTGTTAGGGATGCTGCATTTGACAAAATCTTGACCAGGTCACAGCCTGGCATTGCAATTTCATCTCAGCAGCTCATCTCTTTCAAATTGAACAATGAACAGTGTGCATGATTGCGGATCCGTCGGTGGGCCGTTGTCCCAAATGTGTACGCTACTTCGCGTCTCTAGATCTAGAGGCAATAATATCTTAAGAGTTAAGAAAAATAAAAACACATTTTGAGAAAACAATTACAAGATAATCTACAACAAGGGAGCCACGTCATCAATTGCTGTTGTAAATTGCCTCCAATCATATTTTTATTAATAATAAAAAATAATTTCAACAAAATATAGAACACATTTTGAGAAAAAATATTTTACAAAATGATCTACAACAAGGAAGCCACATCATCAATTGCTGTTGTAAATGGCTTCCTATCATAATTTTTGTGATTAATAACAATAATAAAGAGTTTTGAAGAAATAAAGAATAAATTTTGAGAAAAAAAGTTTTACAAAGTAATTCCATAACAAAGGAGCCACGTCATCACATGCTGTTGTAAATGGCTTCCAATCATATTTTTGTATTAATGATATTAATAAAGATTTTTAGTGAAATAAAGTTCGAATTTTGAGAAAAAGGCTTTTTAACGTAATCTAGAGCCACGTCGTAAATCCATTATTGTAAATGAGCACCCAACAGAGTGCCACATCATCCAACTAGAAACCCCCGTTGTGAACCGAGTTTTAAAATTTCCCACATCAGCGAAACTTAAACCAATTTACAATGGAGGTTTTTAGACGTTGTAAAGATTGGGACATTTACAGATGGGGTTTTGTAAAACCCGACCCCCCTCCGTAGTAGTGCATGAATAAAATCATGGAGCTGGAGTTGCTCCTCGCTGCTTGCTGCAAACTGCCACTCCCGGATTATGGGTAGCAAGATGTAAAACCTGCTATGTACGTGTGAGAACAGAAGAAGAGTGCAAGATGATTGTGTAGTAAGGTGAGAAGCTTCATCAAACTTGTACTATGCTTCTGCTTTAAATTAGTGCATTATGTGCACTTTGGACTAAAACTGACCTCTTCGCCGCGGGCATGCTTACGAACGCAGTTTGCAGGAGATCGCGAACATTGTGCGCTTGCAACATATACCAACTTTTGGGAACCCGACCCAACGCACCAATCTAAATAAGTGCTGAGTGTCCCTATCGAAGTAGGCATAGACTCTCCATATATTTATTAGGCTTATGCTTTGGGAGTCCCTTTATCATGAGCATGTCATCTTGACCCTTTTTGAGAATGCACCGTCCTCCACTGATAGCTACAATATCATGATCTATTAGAGGCGCACGTTTTCCACGGCCGTTGGGAGCTAGGCCTTCCTCACGGCCTTCCTCACGGTATATTATGATCGCTCACATATCAGGTGTGGAGCATAAGCTCAAATACCATGTTTGTTCCGTATAGAGGGTAAGAAGTCCGAGAGAGAAGAACTCAATATAATAATAGTAATAATAATAATAATAATAATAATAATAATAATAATAATAATCTGAAATACTCTATATATATGGCACTTTATTTAACCCCGATGTCTATTATTTAACTAGCTGTTGCCTTTTATGTGCAACAGCAGGATACGTTTGCTTAGCTTTGTGGACGTAGGAAATTACGATATACTTGAGCCTTGAGCAAGGCTTAATGTGATCGCTTGCTCCTCAAAGGCAGCGACAACGGATTCACCAAGCTCACCTCTCCTCCGTTTTGAGGCCTAGAGGCGGCTGGTTGCAGCGTGGCCGCGATACAATCGCCTAGCACCTACTAACGTCGCTACAGACTGTGAGGAAGTTATTGGCCTGGGCACTGATGCGATAGATCCCACACACGTCCAAGCAAGGCACGGCAGCGAGGAGCCCGTTGCGCGCGATGTTGCAGCAAGCGAGCTCCGCGGCTTTTGGCTGGGAGCGAAGCTGCACTGCGCCGTCGTCGCACATACCCGACTGCGGGCACTCGTAAGGATTGGCAGTTCCCTGGTCGGTGCACTGCCTGGTGAAAGCGTCGGTGCCGCACGATTGCAAGGAGGCGTAGGCCGCTGCCACGGCGGTGTTCACGGTAGCCACGCTGGTGTCGCAGGGCGGCGGCGGCGCCGTCTGGACGCACGGCTCCCTCAGATTCTCGCACCTGTCCAGCAGCGGCTGCAGCACACCGAAGGTGGCAGGATCGTCCCTCACCAGCGCGCACACCCCGTCCTGCCCCACGCTCCGCACGGCCGTGCGGCAGGTCTCGTTGAAGTTGGGCAGCGCGCTCTGCTCGTAATCCCCGGTGGCCTGGCCCGGGTCCAGGTACTCCAGGTCTTCCACGAAGAAGGTGCAGCAGTCCACTACAACAGAGTTGGCGCAGTCTCCCGAGCGGAAGGCGTCGAAGGCGGCTCCCACCTCGGTCGCGGTGACGCCGCAGCTGGTGGGTCCACTGCTCTGGAGCAGATGACGAGTGTGTACGTAGCCTGCACTCCTACGTGCAGCCGCGCCAGCAGCCACGGTGCGGATCGTGAGCTCCGCATCCGCATGCGCATGCGCAGCGCATAGTATCATCAACAGCACGGCGATCGCCGTCCCAGCCGTCCCCGAGGCGACCGATGTGTGAGGCGCTGCAGTCACCATGTCGAACGGGTACTGGATCAAGATGGACACGAACAGACGTAAGTGTAGATCGATGTATCTGGAAGCAAACGCGAGCTGAAGCAGCGAACGTGCTTGCGCAGGTTTGAAGCAGGCTGCAGCTCTTTAAATACCGATGGCAGGACCTCCGGATCGGGGCCCGGGATGGAGCCCTAGAGTTGCTGCAGGCCACTTATCCTGACAGCTGTATACGCTGCCTCGAATCGATCGGTGAGACCACAGCTGGTAGCGGGTAGCAGGAGCGCGAGCGATTCACTCAACTAAAGAATGTGTATTCGTGACGACTAAAACAGCACACGCAGCCCCGGGCCCTCTCAATTATGAAGGCGTTATTGCAATCTGCAGCTCCGACTCAAGAAAGTGTGCTCCAAAGATACCACAAACGTCAGGATAGCCAAGCCGTGCACGACCGCACCAACGGATATGTCCAATGCACCCCTCACTTTGCGGAGAACGTTCACCGTCCTTCTTAAAACCAGCAAACGACTGACGGATGTCAAACCAGGGCTGGTGAGGTTGCATTTTTCTTTTCTATTGGGTTGCTTTCTGTACCTATCGTTAAATTATTAATTTTTACACTTAATTGCTCTTCCTTTTGCAGCTTTTCTCCACTCCCTTGTCCTGTAAAAGAAGACAGATATCACGAGTGTTCAACAAGTAGGGTGGAGGGTGTGGGGTGAGAAGTGAGAACGATCGAATCATGGTCCTATGTAAGGATTTTCCTGCATGGATCTGGATCACAAGCAAGCATTTCCCACCTCTTTGTATTCAATGTCGACCGGACATGTCCAGGCACCGCCATGATGAACAAAGGCGACAGCATTGAAGGGTCTTCAGGTTGCTGCACCGTGCATGCATGCCCACATGATTCACGAGGTTGCCTTTCATGTGTTGGGGTTCGCCACATCTTTTCTCATGCGAGGTTGCCTTGACCCTACCACATCGTTATCTGTCGCCACACCACATCGAGTGGTCCAGGAGCTGTTCCAACTTTTCTGACACTTCGGATATGCTGCTCGGGAACTTACGGGGCCTTGTGTTGTCGACCCTAACCTGCATCTGGATTGCCTTCGGCAGGATTGCTGAGGGATCATTCGTGCACGCACCACTCAGACGGGTGCAGGCTGCATGCATGCATACAATACGCTCACGTGCTCAAGGTCCGACATGGAGGAGGAGGAGGAGGTTCCCTTGAGCGGGCTGCCGGATGAAGTGATACTCAAGATCCAAGCTCAGCTGCCGCTGGTAAGCCTGGTGCGCTGGCGCGCGGTGTGCAGAGCGTGGAACGCGGCCGTGGAGTCCTCGTGCTTGTTGCAGGAGAGGCTGGAATCGGGAGCAGGGGCGCGGGATTCGATGCTGTTTGTGGCAGGCGTCTGCAAATGTAGCGAGGCTCTGGCCTACTGCACCTACGACCTAGCCAGGGACCGCTGGTACAAGCTCCAACTCCCGCCATGGCTGCAAACCCTACCGGACCAGGCCTCACTGGACGCGTTCCCGCACCGAGTCTCGCTCTCGGAGCGGGAGTTGTTGAACAGAGGGACTGTGACTGTGGAGCGCTTTCTGGCGTTGGCGGGCGGCGGCGTGCTGCTGGCTAAGCTGGAAGTAAAGTGGATGGGGAGGAGCCTTTGGTCGTCCCACATCGGCAACCCGGTTTCCAGCTCCTGGGCCTCGCTGCCAGAGTTCCCGGATGGTAAGCTAGGGATCCGGGATGTGTGGGGCCTGTTTGTGGACCCCGTGGCCAAGTGCTTCAAGCTGGTGGTGTTGAACGATTGGCACGGAAGTCCCGTCCGGACACTGTGTTCGACTCCGCGCTTGGGAGCTGGAGTGTGACAAACCATCGCGAGCCCATCCTTTTGGAGGCTTCCCCAATTGGTGGCCGGGCAGGGAGTCTTTGTCGGCACCGTGCTCTACTGCTTTACCGAGAACGGCAATTTGTTGGCCTACGATCTGAAGCGGCCATCTGGAGCTTGTTGGTCGTGGCCAAGCCTGATGTGAGACGCCTCGAAGAAGTTCACTACTCCAACCTCATGAACGTGCGGGACCGGCTGCTTTGCGCCGTCGTCGGTGCGCATGGAAAAGCTGTTTTGGTGTCAGGCAGTGTCTTCAGATATGGGAAATGGACTTGGCGCGCATGGCTTGGACGGAGGTGGATTCCATGCCCGATCCCATGTTCGCTTTCACATGATGGGGCATAGCAAACTGCAGGCCCTGATGGGGCACACCCTGCAAGGGAATATAACCCGGGGACAGGGAGAAATGGGAACCATCTGTTGTCTGTGCTGCACGGACGACCCGGTCGCAGAGCGACTTCGGACAAGAGCAGCTGCATTTCTTCCTCTTGCACATTCCCACAGCAGCAGGAGCACCAAGAATGGGAAGATCATTTCGGTAATCCAAGTATCGCTTTGCTTGTGCATGAGCTGGCCTTGAATTGTTCCAACCATTTATCGGCAGTTTTTGTCACTCAGAAGGCCTTGCCTGCAGGCCTGTCAAGGTTTTCATTGCAGCATGGTCGGATGGGATCCTTTGCTTGTCCTGGCAATCTCTTCCACCATCTTTGTTGTGATAGATTTACCTTGTGGCTGGATGGGATCCTGCTTGTTCTGTCAATCTCTTTTACCATCTTCATTGTGTAGACTAGCAACCGCAGAGTATTTAGCCATACGGAGAATACATATGTGAAGAAAGTACCGGGTCCTCCCACTCCATGTTCCCAACCGCGAAGAAGTCCTTGAGGAGGCGTGTGTCATCACCGAGCGGCGAGGACATGACGAACAGCTGCGTATTCTCACTCGCATTCTTCCAGCAAGCTACTGGTGGGTCCAATTTCTCCACACGTTTCTCGCAGGTCTGCAAAAATCATGTGTAGACAAACTGGGGTGCTCCAAAATTGCAATGGAGGATCAGGAGTTTTTGCTGTGCCCGGGAAAGGCGATGATCCAGAACACCAAAGCCTTTTAAATCGCCAGGGGCACCCACAAACAGAATATCCGCCCCTGCAAACTACGTCCGGAAAACTTGGCCATCAGCTAGGGAACAACTGTCCTTCAGTCGGTGATGTCAGAGCTTAGTGCCGCAGGCTGCATTGGCAATAGCTGTTGGGGACGCTGCATTTGAAAAAATCTTGACCAATTCACAGCCTGGCATCGCAGTTTCATCTCAGCAGCTCATCTGTTTGTAATTGAACTATGACCAGTGTGCATAATTGTGGATCCGTGGGTGGGCCGTTGTCCCGAATGTGTCCGCTGCATAGCGGTGGCGCATGATCCCCTAACAGCAACGTTTACAGCTTCGGAGTGGAGGTTCTAGTGCTTAGGCCATGGAGGATGGCGACCTTCTTTCCATATGGGCATTTGAGTACTTTGAAAGACTCTAGTACTACCTGCCAGCGCTGACGACCCATGGAACTCAGCCAACATTGCCATTCTAGTGGACCTGCTCATGAGGGCGTGGTCTCTTATTTCGAGGACCAGGATTTCAGCGGAGTTTCACGACCACTTAGTGCACTACCTGCGGGAGCACATGACTGCTTCGCCCAACATGGCTGTGATCCAGAACGAGCACCAGCACTTCGGATGATATAGCTGTCATTGCTGTTATTCGCTTCGTGTTGAGACGGCCAGTACCAGTGCCGAGCATTACCCAAATCGTTATCCAGGATTCCATATAAGAGTAAAGCTGTAGAAGCTAGAATCTAGGGATGATGCAAAGTCAGATCCGGCACAATGGACCTGCATGGCTAAGTAAATCGAAGCAGGAAGCCATGGCAGCTGCTGACTTCTACAACTGCCAGTTTCTGGGATTCCAGACACAAAGAGGCTGAGCATTTTCCTGGGTGAAATGCCAGCGGCCTTGGGTAAAAGCGCGCCACGCCTATCATCTATGGTTCCAACGTCTTGGAAGGGAAAGGGCCGTAAGATCCAGAAACAGTCTACCACCATGTCTTCCAGAAATGGACTGTTCCAGCGCGCAGCGCAGATGCTCTTCCCAAGTTCAGGATGGTGAGTCCATGTACATCACCGACTACTTGAACACTCCCGTGATCAGGCCACCCCCCGTGGGCTTGCGGCCCAAGGCAAACGTAGAGTCGCAAATCTCATTTGCTACTGATGAAAGGAGGAGCAACACATAACATAGATGTCCAACAAAGCATCAACTTCTTTTTAACATTCGTCTGACATGTTCCACACATATGATGCTTTATTTCAACCGGATGTCTATTATTTAACTAGCTGCTGACTTTCATGTGCAACAGTAGGATACGTTTGCTTAGCTTTGTGGACGTGGGAAATTACGATATACTTGAGCAAGGCTTACTGTGATACATATCGCTTGCTCCTCAAAGGCAGCGACAACGGATTCAGCAAGCTCACCTCTCTTTCGTTTTGAGGCCTAAAGTGTGGGCGGGATACAATCGCCTAGCACCTACTAACGTCGCTACAGACTGTGAGGAAGTTTCTGGCCTGGGCACTGATGCGATAGATCCCACACACGTCCAAGCAAGGCACGGCAGCGAAGAGCCCGTTGCGCGCGATGTCGCAGCAAACGAGCTCCGAGCCACGACTGGGAGCGAAGCTGCACTGGGTGCCGTCGTCGCACATACCCGACTGAGGGCACTCGTACGCATTGGCAGGTCCCTGGTCGGTGCACTTCCTTGTGTAACCGTCGGTGCCGCACGATTGCAAGGAGGCATAGGCCGCTGCCACGGCGGTGTTCACGGTAGCCACGCTGGTGTCGCAGGGCGGCGGCGGCGCCGTCCGGACGCACGGCTCCCTCAGATTCTCGCACCTGTCCAGCAGCGGCTGCAGCACACCGAAGGTGGCAGGATCGTCCCTCACCAGCGCGCACACCCCGTCCTGCCCCACGCTCCGCAAGGCCGTGCGGCAGGTCTGGATGAAGTTGGGCAGCGCGCTCTGCTTTTCATCCCCGGTGGCCTTGCCCGGGTCCAGGTACTGCAGGTCTGCCACGAAGTAGGTGCAGCAGTCCACTACAACAGAGTCGGCGCAGTCTCCCGAGCGGTAGGCGTCGAAGGAGGCTCCCACTTCGGTCGCGGTGACGCCGCAGCTGGTGCCTGCACCGCTCTGGAGCAGATGACCAGTGTGTGCGTAGCCTGCACTCCTACGTGCACCCACGCCAGCAGTCACGGTGCGGATCGTGAGCTCCGCATGCGCATGCGCATAGTATCATCAAGAGCGCGGCGATCGCCGTCGCAGCCGTCCCCGCGGCGACCCATGTGTGAGGCGCTGCATTCACCATGTCGGACGAGTACTGGATCAAGATGGACACGAACAGACGTACGTGTAGATCAATGTATCTGGGAGCAAACGCGAGCTGAAGCAGCGAACGTGCTTGCGCAGGTTTTGCAGCAGGCTGCAGCTCTTTAAATATCGATGGCAGGACCTCCGGATCGGGGCCCGGGATGGAGCTCTAGAGTTGCTGCAGGCCACTTATCCTGACAGCTGTATACGCTGCCTCGCATCGATCGGTGAGACCACAGCTGGTAGCTGGTTGCTGGTTGCTGGCAGCGGGTAACTGGAGCGCCAGCGATTCACTCAACGAAAAAATGTGTATTCGTGACGACGTAAACAGCACACGCAGCCCCGGGCCCGCTCAATTATGCAGGCGTTGTTGCAATCTGCATGTCGGACTCAAGCCGTGCACCACTGCACCGACGGATATGTCCAATCCACCCATCACTTGCCTTTGATGTGTTGGGGTTCGCCACATCTTTTCTCATGCGAGGTTGCCTTGACCCTACCACATCGTTATCTGTTCCAACTTTTCTGACAATTCGGATATGCTGCTCGGGAACTTACGGGGCCTTGTGTTGTCGACCCTAACCTGCATCTGGATTGCCTTCGGGAGGATTGCTGAAATCTAGTACGCGTAGCTGCTCGAGCTGCATTCTCAATAGCCGCCCGCGCGCCGGGAGCTGATGTTATCAGTGTGTGGAATCATTCGTGCACGCACCATTCAGACGGGTGCAAGCTCATCCATACAACACGGTCACGTGTTCAAGGCATGCATTTTGATCAGAATCTGTTTAACTTTTTCCTCTCATGTATGCACAATGGTCACCGTAGCACCGTGGCACCGATGGGAATCCAGTGTGAATGTGTCTGTCTGCCGAAGATGGGCTTGCTCCTTATTCACGTACACTACAGGATCAGCCAGTGGTCGTACACGTCGACCTTAAATTCCCTGAGTGCTGATCATGCACCACACGGTATAATGGGCATGTTTTAGGTTGGAGGGCGATAATCCCGCTGCTTCAGGGACGCCCTGAAGCAGTTAATGCACTGAAGAATCGACGAATTCGATCCCAGTGATTCGGAGACCTCGGGCGATAATCCCGCTGCTTCAGGGACGGCCCTGAAGCAGTTAATGCACTGAAGAATCACCTGAAGCAGCCCTGAAGCAGTTAATGCACTGAAGAATCGACGAATTCGATCCCAGTGGATTCGGAGAGGCCGTCCCTGAAGCAGTTAATGCACTGAAGAATCGACGAATTCGATCCCAGTGGATTCGGAGAGGCCAGGCTGATTCGAAGGTGAGCCAACATTCCATGGCCAACAAGGATTCTTGAAAAGGGAAAGAGTTCTTTTATCATGCTCCGCGATGTCAGAAGTGGGGTTTGAACCCACGCCCCCTTTCGAAGACCAGAACTTGAGTCTGGCGCCTTAGACCACTCGGCCATCCTGACAGGTTGTCTCAACACAGGCTTCTTAAAAGTAAAAACTGACAAACATTTCCTTGGCATAAAACTAAAATAACTACTAGTCACCTGATTTCTTCTTCCACTTCATGAGGTGGATCCACCAGCTTAGTTTCCACTTCATGAGGGTGGATCCACCAGCTTAGTTCTATATTTGAGATGATCTTTCTGGTTTTAGAATGCATAAATTAAAAGGTAAAAACAAATTACATATTATAATTAATAAAGAGTTCTAATAATTATTAAAAAGAGGTAATCCTCCAAAACTACCCCAAAAGTCTAAAATCGAGCGCTTTGCAGGTTATTGCAGTATTATAGCTACAGATGGCCTTATTAGTACCAAGACTTGCCACTATCCTCTTCAAAAGCTACGTTGGATATGAAAATATTTATTTTATCATTAAAGTATTTTTCTAAAATATATGATGAGCTATAAAACATTTGGAAGTAGGGAATTAGACATCTAACTAAAAATCACTGGCGGGTTTTATTTTCTTGAGTTGTATGTAAGTTCCTTGGCCCCTCTGATTTGATTGGAATATGAATACTCGGGCGTCTCTGAATTAAGTGGAATATAAATACTCATCTAGTTGACAAAAGACCTAACACATTTGTGAGATAGATGAACAAAAGGCATGATAGGACGAATCCTCATACAAAAGACCTTCCTTAGGCTGATTAATTAGAAACATACTTCCTCGGGCCAATCGATCAATTAGAAACATACTTCCTCGCTCCGTAATTGGAAACATACTTCCTTGGGCCAATCAATCAGTTAGAAACATACTTCCTCGGGCCCGGTCAATTACTTGGAAACATATTTCCTCGGGCGTGATAGGATGAATCCTCGAGATGAAAGACCTTCCTCGGGCCGATTAGTTAGAAACATACTTTCTCAGGCTGATTAGTTAGAAACATACTTTCTCGGGCCGATTAGTTAGAAACATACTTTCTTGGGCCGATCAATCAGTTAGAAACATACTTTTTCGGGCCGATTAGTTAGAAACATACTTTCTTGGGCCGATCAATCAGTTAGAAACATACTTTCTCGGGCCGATCAATCAGTTAGAAACATACGACCTCGAGCCGTTGTGTGATACATTGTATTCTCATGGTTTAATTAAACCAGTAAATATGGTAAAAGATATAAAGTTGACGGTGATGAGTCGGATAGCTGTAATATATCTAAATCATATTAATAAAGGTAAGACAACCATCTTTGCAATTTCAACTTGAGCACATCCCAGTTGAGAATCCGGTCTCTAGACACAGTGCTTAGAAATTTGGCGATGCTCTGGGTTCCTTCCAAGATTCCGTGTGAGAAAAAGGGCGCCGCGCCACCCGCCAAATCCTGTCATCCGCTACGTTGCTGTCCTGTGCAAAAGAAAACCACCGTATAGAGAGGTTCCCAAAAACCGTGAAGGAAAGGAACCAGCGAAGGAACCGTAGTGGAACCAAACTCACTGAGGCGGCATGATACATCCACCGCATAGCACACCACTGCCACTCCAATACAAAGCTTGCTCCTGCAGCTCAATTGGTTTGGTTGCCTTTCCTCCCGAGGGCAGGAGATTCTTTGGCGAGGGGGAGGCCTATCACAGATTGTTTTGACGAAGAAATTTTAGCCTCACCCTCCGATGAACAGCTGATCATTATTCTCACGGTCGACCCTTACAACTGCAACAACCAGCTGCGAATCGATGCACACGGTACCCGTCCCTTACAACAATGTCTCTCTGTTCAAGCCTTGACATGATCTCCGTGGAACTGTGGCAGTCACTGCACATGCGTAGATTCTTCGTTACCACCAGAGGCGTCCCACTCGGAGTGTTCAAGAGACCAAACGCCAGAGCTAGCTTCTCAGCATGCCCACAAAGCACATCTTCCTTTTCCTTCTCACACAGTGGCTTCAACACTAACTTTGTGTGAGGTATATGGCCTCCGTCCTGCTTCAAATGGGCATTCGTGCTCTGTACCTTTAACGCAATATCCTCTTTCCTTTCTCCAACCAGAAATCTGTGTACGTGCTTATTCACCTCGATAGTTGCCACTGCGGGTTTCTTGTTACCTCCTGCTGCCAGTCTCAAAGTTTGAATCCTGTCTACATCGGCCCACCTACCTGCATCTGCGTAGGCAGTGGCCATGAGCACATACGCCGACGCCTGCTGAGGGTCCAGTTTAACAATGCTTTCAAAACACCAAACCGCCCTCTCTATATCCCCATGACTCTTGCAGGCATTCAACAAAGACGTCAATCCCACAACGTCAGTCTGGCCCTCGCATGATAGCAACATGTTCTCTGCCTCATCTAAATAGCCCGCACGCCCAAGAAGATCAATCATACAGGTGTAATGCTCAATTGTAGGTTTGATGCCATGTTGTTCAGCCATGGAATCAAGGCGCTTGCGACCCTCATCGACCAGTCCCTCATGACTGGATGCTACTAAAAGGCTAGTAAGAGTAGCATCATTAGGCTGAACACCGGCAAGTGACATCTCCTCAAAACAAGCTAGTGCCTTCTGACCTTCATCACAAGTACCATACCCAGCAATCAGGGCATTCCATGTGACCACATTCTTTATGTGCATGCTGTCAAAAACCTGTTGTGCATCTTCCAGTTCACCACATTTTGCATACATATCCACCAGGCAGGTGCCCAACACTACGTTATCCAGCAGGCCTCTTTCGACAATCTGTGAGTGCAGCTGCCTGCCCTTCTGTAAGGCACCAGTGCTTGCACAGGCCTTCAGAAGGCAAGCAAAAGTAACATGGTTAGCCAAAATGAGGCCCGCCTCCTCCATTTGTCCATACACAACAAGCGCCTCTTGGCCGAGTCCTTGCTGTGCATACCCAGCAATCAGCGCATTCCATGTCACCACATCCTTTGTGTTCATGCTGTCAAAAACCTGGCGTGCATCTTCCAGTTCACCACATTTTGCATACATGTCCACCAGGCAGTTGCCCACCACGTCATCCAGCAGTCCTCTTTCACAATCTGTGAGTGCAGCTGCCTGCCCTTCTGTAAGGCACCAGTGCTTGCACAGGCCTTCAGAAGGCAAGCAAAAATAACATGGTCAGCCAAAATGAGGCCCTCCTCCTCCATTTGTCCATACACAACAAGCGCCTCAGAGTCCTTGCTGTGCATACCCAGCAATCAGGGCATTCCATGTCACCACATCCTTTTGTCATGCTGTCAAAAACCTGGCGTGCATCTTTCAGTTCACCACATTTTGCATACATGTCCACCAGGCAGTTGCCAACAAACAAGTTAGTAGGAATGCCACTCACCACATCAGTGCACTTTTCTTCAGATTCCAAGTCGGCACAGCAGGCAGCAAATGCACAAGCCTGAAGGGCAGCCAGCAACAAAGTCAGCGTGACCGCCTCCACCCCTGACCTACGCATCTTATGGTAGAGTTGTATAGCCTCATGAGGTTTCCCATGTTTAGCATGGGCTGAGATTATGGAGCCCCACATGAAGACATCTGGCCTGCCTACCCTGGTGAACACATCCATGGCCTCCTGCAGCCTGCCTCCGCGTGCATACATGCGCAAGATATGGTTCCCCAAGTATGCATTCGACTCGTACCCAAGTTTGGCAGTGAGACAATGAACTCGTCGCCCCACAACCAAATTCTTCGTAACCGTACAAAGTTTGAGTACAGTATAAAACAGAGACTGAGAAATGGCAGCAGTCTGTCTGCGCCAGAGATTCCAGGGCTCCAACGGCCTCAGAAAGCTTCCTGCTGACATAACGTGCTCACGGTAACAGCAGTTACGACGCCCATTTCCGATCCTGCACGCCTGCCAGGTTCAGGCTTATCTGGAGAGCTTAACTCGGAAGGAGAGGCAACATGGCCCATCTGCATATCCAAGGAAATAAGCTGCTCATCAACCCAAGCTGGCTTGAACTTATTTAACCACAGCACCTCGCCGGACCCCTTACGCCGGAAGTCAGGAGAACGGGAGCTCTTCTTATCTCGTCTGTTGTCCCACCACATGGTAGGGTCCAGAAAAATTGTTGCCACAAGTGCTCCTGCTCCTGGCAACGACCATCGCTGGAAAACCGTCCCCACCACACTTTCTCGGAAGGAAAGTGCTGGGCTCTTACACTGCTGCACCTGGAGGCTTTGCTTGCCAGGGGTCGACTCCTAAGATGAGGTTAGCAGGAGCTCCTCGTAGAATCCCTGTACACACACCAATTTGTTGGGTCCCGCCTGAAAGCCAATGACCTGCAAAGAGAAGAAAAGAAGCTTCAGCCTTCGCTGTGGCCATGGTTCAGGGACCGCTGTCGGAGGTGCATGGACAAGGATAGGCCGCTCACAAACGCGTCCTCGCTACGCGCACTAACCCACAGCCTCCACAGCAGCCAGGCCAGGGTTGGTGGACTGACCTGGACGGTGAATGGCAGTGCCTACAAAGCTGCTGAACAGCGGCAGTTAAGCTGTGCTCAGGACCTGGAAATTGCTGCAGAATAGCAAGGCTGGACTGCACCTGGAGAAAGTAGCATTGGCACCTGCACCTGGAGAATGTAGCATTGGCACCTGCAACCTTCTTCCACACATGGTCATTGGTCGACTTCGGGGTGCTAAGGTAAGCCGATGAAGAACAAGTACTGGGCATCATTGAGACAAGCTCATGCTCGGGAGGTCTTTGGGCAGGCCACAACTAGCTGTCCACGGAGATTCCAGGCTTGGCCATGAGCTCTTTCGCTTCAGAAGATGCTCGTCCTAATCTACTGTCGTAGCGGTGGGACTTGGACTAGAAGAAGAAGAAGAAGAAGAAGACTTCATGAAGTCCACTAAGGTCGACTTCCATCATGGGACTTGGTACTTAACAACTTGTACCATGGTGTGCCTAAGCTTACTTGCACCAAGGGCATCCACTCCTTCAGGCACCCCCATCTAAGTACCGATCTAAGCTCAGGATGCTTACGACGTTCTTATAAATGTGTGTCCATTTGGCCTAAGCCATTTGGACACACCTTCAGGCACCCCATCTAAGTACCGATCTAAGCTCAGGATGCTTACGACGTTCTTATAAATGTGTGTCCATTTGGCCTAAGCCATTTGGACACACCTTCAGCAACAGAGCTCAGCCCCAACCAACCCGATGGTAGAGGTTCATCGTACTTCACACTGTCCAATATAGTCTATGAAAAATGCACCATCAACTAATAAAAATGTCTCTCAGAGAAAATACACATATTATTAAGATATAATCAATATATCTATATATTATTATAAAGTATAAAAAGTGTAATGCACGAACATCACAAAACGCACGATGAGCTGGAGCGGAGAAGCGAGCGTGTCAAAATCGAGACAATTTGATTATGGGAGCACCTGGTTCTGGTACCCCGCGTCTCGGGTTCTAACCATTTTTTTACTTGAGCTAGCTTAACTATTGGACTGGTTAGTGATTGACTGGGGTTAGCTTAATTTCGCTCAGGCTTGTCTCTTGTTTTAACCCTAGTTCGCTTATCTAGCTCTAGCGGCTGTCTTAGGATTGCCCTTCGCGCGCTCTGCTGCGGATTCCCCGCATGCCAACAGCCTCATCTGGACATTGATCAGGTGTCCAGTCCTTCGTGTTGAGCTGCTCCTCGCTCGCTAGCTCACGGCGATAGTTGGCAGTGGCATCATCCGCTTCAAGCAAGACATGGAATACATTCATGGCCTTCTCCACTTGACCCTTAGGGTCCACCTGAGCACCCAATGGAGGCATTGCAACTTGGGAATCTTTATAAAACCCTGCAACTTCTTTAGCCGGTTTCCAAGTTAAGACCCAGTAGAATAGGCCTCTAAAGTTGTTGGATCCCTGCCAAACAGTTTTGAAATTGGCCAGAAACTGACGCTACGTGCCATATCCCCAATAGGTGTATGGCTTGGTAGCAATCTCACTGTTTCTCTTCAGCGCAGCACAACAAGTTTTTGCAGGCTTGGTGCCACAGGCGCATGGAGGAGCAGCAGAGAAGACTGAAATGACTCGGAGCAAAAAGAAGAGCACCCCAGAGCCCAATCCATCGCCATACACATATGAGGAGACAGTGCAATTGCGAAGACACACAAGCCAAAGTTGAGGAACAATGCAGACAGAGAAAGAATGGTTTGTTACTCAAGCAAGAGACCCGTAGGAAGATGGGGCAACCGACCTCTGAAGTTGTGGATAATGCTTACATGGGGCTCGCCAATCAACAAGCAAGGGCGATGGGTGTTGTGGGCAAGTTTGACATGGACACGGCATCCGGAGGTGCAAGTGCTCGCACATAGAGACCCTATGGCATTGATCAATTGCACACCCCGTGATAGATTACAAAGGTGTTCTCGGATCAGATGGCTTTCAAGCCAAGAAATGTGGAACCGGGATGCCACGTTAATGCAATTTCGAAACCCTACGAACAATGTAAGTGGACCCCAAGCTCCAACTGCTCGCACCTTTCTATGTCCTCCGACATTTCAATACCGTGGTTTACTGGAAGATTGTTGTGGAAGACCACATACACTCAGCCCTCCAAGCGCTTGGGATGTACCATTTTTTTGTTTTAAGAGTGTTTGTATAGCGAGTGCTTTGAGAATCGCCTGGTAAGGTCTTTTATACGAATGGTCCTTGGCCCTTGGGATAATAATTTGTTTTTTTGAACCTTAGGTTTTTCGAAGGATAGGTAGGTGAGATAGAGTCCTTGGGTTTTGGTGATTTTAGAAATAAGAAAGTGTCTATATATGTTAGGTGCCTACACCGCCACACGCGCCAAGCGGAGGTAGCCGGGCCCACCACGGTGGTCAAGAACGGACGCATGTGTGGGGAGTTTACAACCCTAGTGGCGGAGTGGCCGCATACCGGAATCGAGAGACGGACACACCCAGCACCGCGAGGTTGCGAAATTCCGGCTGGGCGGAGCCGCAGAGTCAGGCGCGGCGATGCAACCGCCGGGCGGAGCTCGCTCGTCATTGCAGCACGACGCGCTGGCGTGGCGCACGGCGCGTGGCGAAAAGAGAACCAGAAGGGCGGAGTAGCGAAGGAGGAAAAGAGACGCTGAGGCAAGAGCGCCAAGAACGAAGTGAGGAGACGCGAGGGTGGTGTTCCTTTCCACCAGCTAGTGGAGGTTCTTTCCAAGAAACAAGGAGAAAGAGAGATGGCGCCCGAGCCGTCACTCATGCGGGGCCCAACATGGACCATGGAAGGTGAGAGCGGGCCCGTGTGAGCCGGGTCCGGAATTTATGGAGATGAAATGGTGTTACCAAAGATTGGTGCAAGAGTGCAATTGAGAACCAAGTTGCAAGAGGGAGACGCGAGGAAGAGGCCGCAAACTGGATTTGGGACTCTTCGAGTATGGGCGAGAAGCATCGAGGATGGAAGCTTGGTAATTGACCCCAGAAAGAAGACCCCGAGAGCAGCGCCGCGCCATGAAGCCTGGGAAGTGAGAGTGAACAATGGATGGGTGACTCGCCAACTCGTGTTCACACTGTGGGATTAGCCAAGTGATTTTGTGTTTCCCGTAATCGAAGTTGGATCATATGGCGATCACTACTCGGTCTTTCTTCATGAGGTGGTTAAAGGTACACAAATCGATTGGATGATCTTGAAAGAGCCTGGAGGAGAGGCGAATTTGTTTCCTCGGCCCTCCTTGATTTCACCTTTTCTAATTCATGTGTTCGCATTCCGGTGTCTAACGGAGTTGAAGTCGGTTCCGCCTTCATAGCCGGAAACCGCCGTGGAACCCAAGGTAGAGGAGGAGGAGGAAGGAGATTCCGGAAGGATTCCAAAGTAGCTTGGGAATGCGCCCCTAGAAGATCTTGGAAGAAGGTGGGAGGTTTCCAAGGGCAAGAAGCGAGGGCGCGACGGCCGAACGGGCCCAAGAAGGGAAGGATGCCTGCAGAAGAGGAACCCACACCACACCTAGGGTCACTGTGTCAAATCGGCATAGAACGAGGAGTGAAGGAGGAGAAAATAAAAGGGAACGACAAGTTGTGCCCTCCTGTGTGGGAGGAGTCGCCGCTAGGAGAGATTGGAGATGAGAGATTGGCAAACCAACCCCTAGAAGAAGAGGGGTTAGTAGCCAAGTCCGCGCGGAGCTCGAACATTTTTGGCGACATTTCACCGACCCGTCCAAGTGGAGGGTGACACCGCGGCGAGAATTGTTGTGGAAGGAATGGGCAGGGACAGCCCAATTGGGAATCTGTTGACTGGCCATGGCTCGACGCAGTGATCTCTCAGCCGCCATGGCTCTCACCGAGTGCAGGCCACTGTGAAAAGTTGCTCAAGGAGAAGTTGGAGAGCCCGAAGGAGAACAAGGTGGCGAGGAGCGCAGACGGAATGCGAGGCGGCCTATGCAAGGCATGTGAGCTTAAAGGCCATGTCCACCCAACAGAGGCCTTAGTGAATCAGTCAAGGGGCGATGCCACAATCGAGGAGCTTCAAGATGAGGTCTCATGAGCCCAGTGAACAAATGGAAACAATGGCGCCGAGAAATTCAAGAAGTCATGAGAGATATAAGCGAGAGAGATGAAGCTAGGGCCGAGTCAAGAGAGAGGTGGCCAAACCAAGAAGGGCAGAGCCACAAAGAACGCAGAGCAAGCCACCACCGGGGAAACTACCACCACGGTGGCTAAACCGCCACCGCCAAGGAGGAACCGAGGTGGGGAAGTCACCGATGTGAGGCAGTGGATACGATCCTCGAATCCAAGGCCCGCCTGGATTGTCCACGGAGGAGAGGGTAAGAACCTCAGAGTCAAGAGCGACAGTTACGGCCTGGATGAGGATGCTCATGTCC